>RJWH01000794.1:181396-401792 GCA_004363575.1 Solenodon paradoxus | reverse complement strand
AAGGGACTAGAAACCAAATGAAGTGAATGGAGGGCTGCTAAAGTACCACCAGATTCTCCAGCCAGGTTGGGGAGAGAAATAAGAGCAGAGTAGAAAAGACCTGTAACATGTAAAACATGTAAAAATGCAATTGGGAATCAACCAGAAATGGGTGAAAACTTTGCCCAAAAGTACAGAGGAACTGGAGGACCCAGATGACAAGTTAGTTGAGGGAGGATCTCATCGCTCTTTGTCCTGCTTCTGAAACTCTGGGCTGCCTGTGAGTAGGCCTCAAGGTGGGTTTACTCATGTCTGGGAAGGTACCAGAATTCATTAACACGGATGCACATTAGAATCATCTGGAGACCTTCCTAAAAATACAGGAGCTCAAACCCTATCTCTAAAGATGCTGACTCATATCTAGGGTGTGGCTAGGAATTTTTAATTAGCACTCCAAGTAATCTGATGCAGCCAGTAGAATGGCATTTGGAAACCAGGAGGATCATCAGAACTATCTGATATACTTTTAAAAAGTGTAGAGTCAAGAGCTCCTGTTCAAACCTTCTTGAATCTCACAATACACTCGCTTTCTGAAAATTAAATGCATTTTGCTTGAATCCTTTTTCAATCAACCTCAGCAAATGCCTGGAGAAACATTTCAGTACTTCCTGACCAAAGTGACTGAATTCAAGTCCAGAGGCAGTGGCCTTGGGTAGATCCCGAGCCTCTATGAGGACCTCCTCTCCATCACCAATTAGATTCATAAACCTAAGTTTCTCTTAGTAGAGGAATGCAAGCAGACAGGTGAACTGGAAATAAAAGTCAACATGTTCAGGCTCACAAGTTTCAATGGCTAATCATTAAAAGAAGACTATTCCCTAAACTGTCCTTGGAAGGAAATGCAAGTAAGAACTCTTCTTGGCACCTGTCCCTGAGAAGGATTTTCCGATTTCAAAATCCACTGGCAAGCAGCTTCTAAGAAACATTAATGATGTCGTGTACATCACCATTTAATTATACAACATCACCAAATTGCTTGTTTAGATCATTGTGTTACATACATTCATTAAGTCACAGAGACTTGAGCCCAAATACTTGAACATATACTACACTATTATTACATTGCACTATGCTTTTTGAAGTCCCAGGAACCCTTAAGAACTTGTGTTTCAAATACGCAAACCCTAAAGTCAAAAGCCTGGTTCAAATCCTGCCTCTGGAACACAGGCTGCTCGAAGAGCATTATAGTTCAAGACTCTCTCAAATTGGTTGTCCTTCTCTAAAATGGTAATGCCACCACCTAGCTTGCAGGGTTGTCACATGAATAAGGACTGTAAAGCAACACTGTTCTGGTTTGAGCTGGCATTCAATGAAGATCAATTATTTTTACTGCTCTTACCCAAATCTCCAACCTTCCTCCCCACAAAAAGGTGAAATTAGTCCTCTAAAAGTGCTCAGGATATTGGAGTATGTGTCGAAAATCTGAGTATTCCAGCCATAGTGAAAAACTAGAAAAAGGAACTCTACTTAGAAAAAGGAACTCTACTTAGAAAAAGTTGCTCATCCTACAATGTGAAAAGCTGTGGTTGGTGAACCCTGGTACAGCAGGGGCTGGGTGCAGGGCACGTACATCCCGAGGTGCTTATTCTGTGGCAGACATTCACTCATATAATCTTACTTAATCCTCCCAACAATCTTAAAAAGTACTCTTTTCTCCATTGTCCAGATGAGCCAACTAAGAAATCAAGAGACTTGGTCCAATTCATACTATCAGGACATGCTCACCTGTCCACCAAGATGAGGCTCTCACATTCATGCATATGTGGAGGACGCAGTTGGTAGACTTTCATTGTTTTGGGCCAATAGGTAGAGAGTTCCAAAAACAATGTTTCACAGTCATAAGAAACACAAAAACAGTGAATTGAATTCTCTGCAAAGCTCTTGAGCTCAGTTTTTGCTCCTCCTTCAAGAAGGGAAGTCACATTCTAATTCTCGGTCTACTCTATATGAAATTAGTCTAAAATGTGTGGATTTCATATGCACATACTTTGCAAGATGCTGTAGGGGATATCAGGAAATCTTGGAAATTTGAACCCGACCTGCTTTTTGACAGTGGAGCCTATTTATATACGATAGATGGTTGAGACTTAACAAGGAGGCAGAACTGATTCAAAGAAGGAAACACTTTTTAAAAAGTTTTCACTCTGGCATACCTGTGGCTCAGTGGCTAAAGTCCAAGGTCACGTAAAGTCCAAGGACCTGGGTCCCAGACCCCAAGGGCTGGGGGAAGGAATAAAAGAAAATAAAAAGTCTTTATTCTACCCACTAGTACCAGATTGAACAAGGTGTGGTCGCTTAATAATTTAAGACCATCTGTTAAAACTGCAGATTATATTCTGGTAACGAGTAACAGAATCTAGACAGATTACTAATTTTCAACCCTGAAAACAAGTAGCAAGAACTCTGAGTCTTGGTAAGCAATACTGAGACAATGTAGCTGACCCAAAAAAAGTTAATGCCAGGTTCTCCATCTCATTAGAAAAAGGAAGTGTTCTGGGCTGCCTCTGAATTAAAAATAAAAGAGAGAGAGAACAGAAAGGGGGGAAAAAAAGAGACTCTGTCTTCCCTAAGCACAGTTGCCTTGGGGCAGTAATTTACAGACTGCCATAGCTCTACTCACTGACTTCCCCGGGACATTTCATCTCTTTTTCACCTACCCAAAGAGTTTGAAACCAAGCAGGTGATTTTAGGTAGAATGATAATTTAAAGAACTTGGGTCACATTACCCTCAAATGAAAAACAGCTGATGATTAAAAACTGGGACATTTTAACCTTCAGCAGTTAAAGCACAAACTCAAGAAAGCTGTGAACCCAGGTTGGAGCTAAGCCAGGGGAACAACAAAAATGAATAAATAAGTAAAATGCTTCTTCCTCCTCTCCCTTCCTGCCTGCCTGCCTACTGGTCTCCATTCCTTTCAATGCTGTTTGCTTCCTTCCTCTTAAAAAAAAAGTTCATAAATAACTTCAAAATAAAGCAATGCCTTTTCAGTGAAAAAGAAAACCTTCCATTCATTCTAGAGTGTATCACACCAAAATGTGGAAGAAATTGCAGATTCTTTCACCATTTTGCAGCTGAGAAAATTGAGACCAAAAGCTCTGCAAATCAGTCATTTGCTTATTTTCTCACACCACCATTTCTGCCCCCATCTAATGTGGCTGGGATCTGCCATGTTTTTCTGCCCTAAGTCTATCTCAACTTCCCAAAAAGGTTACTAGCCAGAAAAATTTCAAAGCTTCAATATTTATAACATTTAATCATATTGGCATTGCATAATGATAACAAAATGTCTAAAAGTGATAAAGTATTCATGTTTCTGCTGCTTAAATAAGGCTTCTGCCTTTTCTAACTGTTCTATACACCTCTGGGTATGAGAGCAGCACAAACACCGGGGTGGGAGTGGGTAGGGGGATTTAAGAAAAGTTTTGCAAATCACGAGAAGAATCCCTAGCGTTCCACAAAATTTCAAACTCGCCTCCGGAGAAAGGAATGCATTTAAAAGAACGAAGGAGATGTGGGCTCAAACAGTTATCTTAAGGATTTCTTCCAATACTATGTATGATGCGTGAGCATTTCAGACTTCAAAATCCGGCATTACCGATATCTGAGTTCACCGATACAAAAACAGCAAAACGAATTCAATTTATAGATCTTAGGAATATGCTTCCTCGCAGAAACGTGTAGCTTTTCAGGCTTACGGTGGGTGGGAGACAAGCGTCTTTTTCAGAAAGACAGTAGGTGGGTCACCACCCTGCAGCCTCGCGCCCACTTTGCTAGTCCTCTGTGAGGTCCTCCTAGGGCGGGCACTGAGCGAAGAAACAACTTCAGCACCGAGAACATGTGTCTTATTCTTTCCTAACCGAATGTTTTACTTGTTATACCTTCATTTCCGGAATTCCCTGATTAGTGATCTGCCAGAGAAATTCGGCGCCGGACGGTTCCCGCCCAAGATCCTTCCGGAGAAGGAACAACAGGTAAGGGGGTGAGCGGCAGGGCGAAGCTCTCGGGGCCGAGTCCCGGGTTCTCCCCCTGCAGCGACCCGCGGGGCGCACCTGAGCCCTTACCTACGACAAGGCACCGCCCACCTTCGCGTCTGCAAGACTTACCTGTGGCGTCCGCTGTCGCCAGACCCCTGGAGGCGGCCGTCTGGGCACATCCCAGGTGCGACGGGGGCCTACTCCAGGGCCGGGGGACTCCGGGCGGCCTGTAGGGGAGGTCAGACTTGCGCCGGATCGCCATCCGCCTGAAGTTGTAGCCGCTCTCGCCGCTCATGGTGCCGGGGACGCCGGCGGCTCCGGAGCTTCCTCGCTCCTCAGACCGTGAGTGGCTCCTTCCCGGCATTCGGACCCCGGGGGGCGTCGCCTGCATGCCGGCCCCTACACCACGCAAGGGAGGTGACTCTGCAGCGGTCTCGCGCCAGCGCCCCCGCACCTTCCTTTCCCGGGACGCAGTGCGCACGGAGTCTGGCAGCGGTTCCTGCGGAGGCGGCAGGTCGCAAAGTCTCCGCAGCCTTCGCAGCTCCCGCGCACACCTGACTTCGCTGTAGCTGCGGCCCGGGTCGCCTCCGCGCTCCCGGCCAATCGCCGCCAGGACCCTGAGGGCTGGACGCGCGGCGCTGGCGGGAGGGGTTCGGCCCGTGTGCCCACCGCCTACGCCTCCTCGCGCCCAGAAGCCGCAGGACTAGCTGTGCGGGCGGGACCCGGCAGCGGCTCCAGCCAGTTCGCTCCGGGCGGCCCCGCCCCACCACGGGCCGCGCCCAGATCTCGGACCCCGCCCCAACAGCCCGATGGGGCTTGCGTCCCCGGCAGTGCACCCCAAACCCCTGACTCCAAGACACGCCCCGTCCCCATGGGTTTGGAAAGAGAAAAGATAAACAAAGCTCCGCTTGATTGGGTCCAGGGGCTTGCCATTTCCACAGAGGTACTTACTCGCCCAGGGTCTATAAGCGTCTCAAGTGGAAGTACTGAGCCCTTGATAATATCCTCACTGATATTGCAGAATTACCCATTGAGTCAAGTGGGGCTTAGTAAGGAGACCAAGGTGCGGAACCCACAGTGCGTGACGCAGCTCGCAGCAGAGTTACAATCCCTACTTCTGGACCAAAGTCTGTCCGTATGCCGCTGATGTCCTGCCAGACAAACTTGAAGGGGAGTGTGGAAGTTTTTGAAGATCGTGTAGCGGACGTTCCACGAGTTTTCAGAGCAACACGGATCCTCCCTCCCATGGACACTTTGAGGACTTTAATATGCTCTACAGAGTCCTTCAAATGTCAATCATTTTTAACAACTAAGCACCAAATGAAGGAAATACGTTTTAAAGTGGTTTACTTGCCTGCATTTGAAAATTCACCACTCTCTAGTGAAGAGTGCAATATTCCAAGAACCCCAGCTGGAGCGGGGGAAAAAAAGAGTTTCAGCTGTCACTTATACCTGGAAGCCACCCCACCTTTCCTCGAAAGGTCCTTCACCCTGGTGATACCTCCTTCAGTTCCCTGAAGTGTGGCCCACTACCCAGTCTTCAAGAAATCTTTTTGGAGGGCAGTTCAACTGTCTCATTGTCCTTGGCAACCACCCTTCCTGAGCAGGAACTAACTCCCTAATTTTTAATGCATTCATTCAGATCTTATTGCAAGGGACTTTTACTCCCTTTAGAGTAATTATCCCAGTACCACTGTGTTGCACTTTATTCTCTTTCTGTGTAATTGCAGTGTTAATCTACTATACTCAGACTGACCATACTTACTGTTTTAACCCGGACAGTACCATTTGTTTTCATATTTCCTGACTGTCAATTTTGTTCCCTTTTTAATAAAACGGGATGGTCTGTAACGCAGATCAACAGGGACGCTGAGTTGCTCCAGCCTAGTTTGTTAAGGGGACCTCAAATCCCTATTCATTTTTGTTGCATTTTGAAATATGGTCAACTTAACTATACCATATAGTATCGGATATAATTTAAGGGGTGCCTTGGTGTCTCAGGTGTTAAGTCTGTGCCTTGGGTGCAGTCCACATACAGCTGGAGGACCTGGGTCTGGGGGGTCAGAAAACAACTAAATAAATATTGAGTGCTTCATCCTCCTCTCTCTTCCTGCCTGCCTGCCCTTTGCCCCTCTTTTTAAACAAAAATAATTTAAGCAAGTACTTTCAAATATAAATGAAATAAGTTTTACATTCATATACATAAGCTAAATATAAATGCAAATTTGTAACTTAATGGGCTCAGTAAAAGGTGGTGTGGCAATCAATAATACTATACCAACAACCTATCTTATTGTAATCTTTTTTTTTTTTTTTAAGGAAAGGTACTGGTAGGAATGAAGGTGAGCAGGCAGGCAGGCAGGCAGGAAGAGAGGGAAAGAAACACTTTATTTTACTTGACTGTTCATCCTGGTTGTCTTCTCTAGGGCACAGGTCTTGAAGCTGTGACCTTGGGATGTATATGGACTATGCTGCAGTATAGTCCACTCGGCCACCAGGGCACACCATTATAGTCTACTTTAAAGTGAGAAGATATTCTCAGAGATTCTCAGAGATTGTTCTCTCAGAGATTGCTGATTAAACTTCCTGATTACTGGTTACTAATTAAGCTTCAACGATGTTAAACTTAAAGGTGTGTGGCCCACCCCTGCAGTGTACACAGAAAAGCTTTTCACAGTAGATGCTCACTCTGCAGAAAACTGCATTACACACACCTATACTGGGCAAAACGGTATTTTACCACGGGTATTTTGGGCAACAGTTTTATGCTACCACACTTGGGCATGTCGAGTTGTTTACATTATACATGTTTTTATTTCTTTCTTGGTTCAAGTTGTTCATTTTTACCTCATAATAAGAGTATGAGTTCGCATCAGCTGCTGTTTATTTTCAAATGGGATGTTTCTGTACATGCACATCATCTGACATTACCTCTACTGATGTTGCTACTGCTAATTTTTTTTAAACCATTTTCTAAGGGACTTTGCACTTGACTGTTTTACAGCACTAGAGGCATGAATCAACGTAACTATTTATTTCAGGCTTTCTTAGGTTAGAGTAGAACAGAAAATCAAAGTTCACCTTGTATATAGTCTTACCATACTATTTTATTGGCTAATATGACTAATAGGAAGTTGGCCACTACTTCATTAACACACATTGAATAAGAACCAGGATGGGTCCTGGAATATGGTGATTTGTGCCATACATGGACTTTTATATGCCTTGTCTCTGTGTCTGAGAAAATGTTGATCATATCTTGTCTCATTTCCTTGGACACCGGAGAGTGAGTGAAACCTTCCCTTGCAGTTAGGTGGAGTCAGAAAACTGGATTCTTCAAGATGCTGTGGGCAGAAGGAATGAGTGTTGCCTGCAGGCCTGGCTGTTACACCTTTGTCAAGAAACTGTCAGAGAGAGAAGCCAGCAGAGGAACCTGGCACCCAGACCATGGTGGAGAGAAGCTGGGAGTCCAGAATCACCCCCTTTCTTTCCTAGGACTGAACACATGGGATCAGAAAACTGCTTGGATACTGATTAGTATTCCTTAAATTTTTATCTTTAGGCATACCCTAGTGGAGTAGGGCTTGGGCACAGTCCACATATATCTTAAGGTCCCAGGTTTGTGTCCCAGGGCCAGTGGGGACAGCCAAGATGAACTAAATAAAATAAATACAAATACTTCTTCCTCTTCTCTTTTCTTGCCTCCTGCCTGAATCTGCTTGCCTTCATTGCTGTCTGCACCACTTTTCTTTTTAAAAAAATTTATACTTTCTAATGTAGCAAAAATGACAGGTAAATTGATAATTTAATTCTAATTAAAATGCTTTAAACATACTTTCCATTTAATTTTAATAATATAACTAGTCTCAGATTAATCTAGTCTCTCATGAGCAAGACAAAACTAAAAAAGAATACTCAGGAGAAAATTTATGAATCACTAAGATGCATCTAGTTTATAGAAATCAAAACTTTGTAATAGATTTACTCTTATTTTAATCTCACTAGAGAAAGAAAAAACTCAACTTTAATAAGTTATTTCATCAGTAAAATTAATTATAAATTTATTAATAATTTACTTTGATGCTGTCACTGGGTAGGAATTTATATAAATGTCATTAAAGTAATTAAGATCATTAAAAGGATGAAAGATCCTGACTTTATATGGTAGCATTAGGGGGCTGATATACAAAAAAGAGAATTTTATGAGAACCTAATTGAAGATAAAAGCTTTACTTAAAAACTCAGTAAGCAGTATGATATTTTGAGTGGGTACGAAGTGAGATTTCAATAATTTCATCAATATGTATGAAATCCCATTTATATGACTATCATTTATAACATCAATTTTATTTCTGTCTATATTTTGACCAGGTGCTGCATATAACAATGCTCTTTTTAAGGAGATCTCTATGCACATCTCTTTACACAAATTTGAGGTGACAGCATAATGGCACAAATTTGGTGTGGTACTTAAATGGGCCAGTATTGCTCAAGCAAGTGGTCGAGCTCTTTTGAAAAGCATTTAGACATGGAAAGAAAGCAGGCTCATCAGGGGCCTGTAGCTGCATGAGGTCAGGAGAAGGGCATCATCAGAAGTTTCCCAAAGCGGTCCAAACCAAGGGGGACAAGAAGGATAAGGACTGACCTGGCGGAGGGGATGGTCACCTGAGCAGAAGGAACAGAACACCCGGGTGGGGGAGGATGGAATTGCTTACCTAACAGGGTGTGGGAAGACAGAAATGAAACTGGAGAGAAAGTAGAGTCCAGCTCATTAAGGATTTTATTTTAAGAGGAAGGAAAGGAGGGAGAGGAAGAAAAGACATTTTAAGGAAGGAAAGAAGAGGAAGGAACATTTTTATTGTTCATTTTTTTTTTTTTTTTTTGGTTTTTCATTCCAGCCCTGAGGTCTTGAATCCTGGTCCTTGAACTGCATGTGGTTTGCACACCAGCGTCTCAGC
This sequence comes from Solenodon paradoxus, assembly GCA_004363575.1. NCBI lineage: Eukaryota > Metazoa > Chordata > Mammalia > Eulipotyphla > Solenodontidae > Solenodon > Solenodon paradoxus. The sequence goes on along the minus strand of RJWH01000794.1, from coordinate 392,820 downwards.
CCTCTGGGTCACAAGAAAGCACCTCATTAAGGATCTTGTAGTCAGAAAGAATTGGGGCTTTATTCTGATGACAAGAGATGGATTTTTAAGAGTTGTAAGAAGTGATGTTATCAAGTTTTCATCAGCAATCATCTTACTGTCTACATTCCTTATCAGAGGCCTTTAGATCAGAAAAAAATGAATGAATCCTGAAATGTTTCATGTCAAAGGATATATCACCTCCATGCATTAAAAACCAGCAGAATGAGCAAATACAATATTTGGGAAATTTACTTAAGTCAGGCACTATAGGTTTTAGAAAACTTTCTCTATTCCTATGGAATTGATCTCCTACATCTTTCTGGGGTTTTGGGGTGGGGGAAATTTTTTTTTTTTTTCAGTTTAGTTTCTGTCGCAGTGATTTTGTTAATCATCTCACACATGAATGCTAACTCATTGCTTGCAAGCACAATTAGAGCCCCAAACAATGGAATGCCATTCTGCTTTACTATTGACCTCTTTCCTGACCAGGAAACACTGAATACTCAGCTTACTGTGCTACTGTTTGGGCTATTTAATTTGCAACAGAAAAGGATGCACCATTACCACGCATACTTTCTGTCTTCCAGCTAATTCAGTGCTATGAAACAGTAACTTGTGAAGTGAGCAGGTCTAAAGTTGTAAAGATACATTTATATTCCCAGGGGCTGCATTTTGGGGTTATCTGAATTCTCAGGTTTATAGTCTATTTCATCAGATCGAAAATACCATCAACTAGAAGAAATGCTAAAGAGGAACTTCTGCCCACTTAAACCATGATATGTGTTTCAAAAATCATTCAGTGTATCTTGCACAAAATTTCCTTTATCGATTTGAAGGAACTAGTAATTTCTCCAGCCTCTAGTTGTATTTCTTAGTATATGATAGAAAACTATTTAGATGATCTGAAGAAATAATATAGTTCTATCTACTTATAGATATCTTAAAAGAAAAAAAAAAAAGGCAGGCAATAGGAATGAAGAAAGGAGCAGCAACATTTTACATTCTTTATTGTTCCCCCTGGTCCTGGGCCATCAACTTGGATCCTTCGGCTGTATGTGGACTGTTCCCCAAGCATGGGCTTAACCCCTGAGCCACCAGGGCATGTCTATAATTACCTTCTTCATTTCCATACGATCCTTTTTATTTTTTGCAAAGAAATATGGAAATGTAATCATTCCTTCATGACAATGGTTTGCATTACTGTTACCAAGTTTGCACAGATTGCTGCTACAGCTACATTTGTGGTTGCTCAGTGCCTTTCTGTTACATTTAAGATTTATGTTTTATTCCACTTTATAGTGAAATCTCTTTGGAGTTTTTGTTTTTTTAAGGAAAGGTGCAGGCAGACATGAAGGCAATAAGGCAGGCAGGAAGACGTGTAGGCAGGCAGGCAGGCATGCAGGAAGAGAATGAAAAGTATTTCTTTATTAATTTAGTTGTTTATTTTTAGTTGTCTAGCAAACCCAGCTCTTTGGGCTTTATGTGAACTATACCTCTGAAGCCATGGACTTACTGCCTGAGCCACCAGGGTGCACCCATTTGAAAACATTTAAAATGCATTTAAACAAACTGCATTCAGACCCACAATGTACAAACTCAATGACCATGACGTATCTAAAGAAGCCAGACTTGGTCCACCCTAGTGGAGTAGTGGTTAGGTCTGCTGCCTCCAATCAGTTGCAGTCCATATATGTCCCAAGGACCCCAGTTCACATCTAAGACGAACTACTAAATAAAAATAAAAATGCTTCTTCCACCTCTCTCTTCCTGTCTGCTTGCCTACTTCCCTTCATTTCTGCCTACACCTTCCCTTAAAAAAAAAATCAAACTCAGAAACAGAAAGTAAAATAGTGGTTGCCAGGAAATGAAAGGACTGGCAACAGGGGAGATGTTAATCAATGGGTATAGTTTCCATTTTACAAGAGGAAAAAGTTAGAGTCTGTTGCACAATAATTGTGCATATAGTTAACACAGCTGTACTCATAAAATCATTGAGATGGTAAATTTTGTGTTATGTATTATTAATCACAATTTAAAAAGCCTAGAAACAGCCAGGTCTATCCATGCTCAAAGTTATATTTTATCAGGAGGTATCTAGCCTTCATCAATTACACACTGCCATTGATTATAAGAAGCAATTCAATTTCAGAGAAGTTAAAAACAAAAGAAAATATATATTGTAAAGAGGCTAAAATAAAGGTATACATAAGTGTATGTACAGTTTGTATTTTCAAAAATTAATGTTCTGATAGACTTCTTCTCAACCTTCCTATATGTGCCTGATTTGAAATACATGACCTTTTTCAAATTTTATATTTTATCTTATTTAGTTATTCCTGGAAGGATAGTCTTTATGCTGGAATATTCCAGGATTGAGCAAGTATATTAATGATGGTATTAGTACATAAAAAAGGACCCGTGGGTAAATTAATTTATAAAGAAGTCAGAAAATGTAATATGAAGTTACATAAGCCACACATCTCATTCAAAAAGCTGTAGTTTTTCTTCTTCGTTTAGTTGCATACGCCTTCAATACATCAGCTCATAAATTTATTAAACATTACAAGAACGTGGCAAGCACTTTGGTTGTCTCCTCAACTGCAACCCCCACTTTTCTTGGCCAGCAAAACGCAGTGCATACCGCTGGCCCTGGGGTCGGGAAAGTTGTGCTCCCACCTACGGTCAGTTTGGTTCTTCCGCTGAAAACAGAAATCCTGTTTTCTTTTCCATATGTTCTTAAAGGAACATATGACCTTATTCTGTTCACTGAATCTGAGTGGGAAACCTGCTTGTGGGTTTCTGGGGAGGATCTTCCTCCTCCTAACAGAGGAATCTATGAAAAGGGACCCACTCCCTACATATAAAGCACAAGCCTCCTAAGAAGTAGTTCTTTGGCGCCCCCTTGTGGCGTAGTGGATAAAGCTGCCTGTGCGGCCCATGCTTCCCAAGGGTTTGGGGTCAAGACCTGGGGCAGGAGGGAACAACCAAGATGAACAACTAAAAAAAAAATTTTTTTAAATGCCTCTCCTAATCTCTCTTCCTGCCTGCCTGCCTACTTGCTTTCATTTCCACCTACACCTTTCATTAAAAGAGGAAAAGCGGCTTTGCACTTTCCTGAGCTGCAGTACTTCTATGACCAGGAGGGGGATGTTGCCAGTCCACGGAAGGTCACCCAACAAAGGATGGAAAAGAGCTTGGGGAGAGGCTGAGGTCAACTTACCACCAACTCACCCTGAAACTTCCTGCCTCTGAATCCTTATCTCTAAGATCAACGGCTGTTATTTATCAGCTTTCTTGTTACTTGTAGCCAAAAGCATAATGCTACAGAAAAAAATCACTTACTCATATTTTCAGAAAAGCACTTGAAGTTGTAGAATTATAAAGCCTTATGTTTAGTGTTATTATTAGCACTGCTTAGCAAGGTTTTAATTTAGGATTTATACATAGCCTGTAATTGTTTTTGACTGAGATCTAGATAAGGCGTCAACAAACTATAACCTGTGGGCCAAATTCAGCCCACTGCTTTGTTATTTTTCCAAGGCCCATAAATTAACAATGGTTTGTTATTTTTAAATGGTTAGAAAAAATCAAAAGAAGACTATTTTGTGATACATTAAAAAAAAGTCTATGTCCATAAATAAAAGTATTTTGAACCCAGCCAGAAGCTATGGCTGCTTTCACAATGCTCCGCAGAGCTGAGCAGCTGTGTTGCAGACAGATGGGCAACAGTCTCCAAATATTTGCTGTCTGGACCTTTGGAGTACTTTCCTGACCCCTGAGAGGGATAAACGTAGAAACTTATAAAGGCTCATTTGATTTTGAAAAATGATTCAACTTATCAAAAACTGTTGCTTGGGGCACACCCTGGTGGAGTCGGGGTTAGAGCCACTGGAGAGCCAAGAAACATACATCCCAAGGAACTGGGATCACATCCCCGGGCCAGGGAAACAACCAAGATGACCCACTAGATAAAATGCTTCCTCCTCTTCTCTCTTCTGCCTGCTTGCCTCCTCACCTTTGTTCTTGCCTGCACATTTCCTTGAAAAACAGTCATTTAAGATCCACTATAGTATGCCTTTGTCCATACCATAACAATGTCAACAGGCGGTGACAAATCAAGGCTATAGATTTATAGTACCAATTTTTAATTTCAAGTTTACATCCCCCTCCAATCTCTCTCCAGTAACACCACTGCTCTATTTATTTTTTAGAGGAAAGATGCAGGTGGGAATGAAGGCAGTAGTGGGGAAGCAGGCGGGAAGAGAGGGGAGGAAGAAGCATTTTATTTTTATTTAGTTGTTCACACTGGTTGTTCCCCCCGCCCCAGGCCCAGGACTCAAACCCAGGAGCGTGTGTCCTATGTCCTTTGGAGATGATCTACCTCACTGCCTCTCCACCATTGCTTTATTACAAGGCTCAAATCTAGAGACATTTGCAAAGTCCACATAATTCTGCATCATCAGAATACAAAATAAACATATTCAAATTGCTCTGAAATGTCCTTAAATATTAGAGACAAACTATAAATCTGCAGACACTGCTATTGTTTATGAATGTCCTTAAGAGAGTTTTTTTCTAAGTAGACACAGCTATATGGTAAACATGTTCATGAGCATATTGGCCACCACAAATATTTTTTAAAAGCAGGATATAAACATTTTCATCAATTTGTCATGAGAAAACAGACTTCTAATTTTTGAGTCTCTGAAGTGCAAACCAGGAACATTGTTCATAGAATGTTATCACTTTCTACCATGTATTATGGCTACAAATACCTTTGACTTCCCTTTTAAGACTGTAAACTCCTTGCTGGCAGTCTAATTCCTGTTTGTATCTTCTGTAGCGTCTTGCAGAGTGGTGCCCACGTACTCAATGTCATTTACTGAATAAAAGGAAAAACACTCATGATGATTAACAGCAATTCCTCTTGAAGGAACAGATCCCAAATAAATACTCAGAAATGTGCATTTTTCTTATGTATAAAGATTTTAATGGTCTCATTATTTATAATAGTAACAATCAGGAACACTCCAATTTCCAATAATAGCAGAGTTTTTTCTTTTTAAAAAAGTATAGTTTATCCACTTCCTTCCAATCTTAAAAAGTATAGTTAAAAACTTTTAAAAACCTAGAAAAAATATTTGCCATATGATGTTGAGAAAAAGGACTGGACTCAAAATTATATATTCAATATGATTTAAGAAAAAGGCACCGAAATGTGACCAGCAGTTTTCATGGGGCACTTTCATTTACTTCCTACTTTTCCACATCTTCTAAGTTTGCTTATAATAAACAGCTATTGCTTTTATTACTAGAAAAGAGAAAAAAAAAGCATGTGAGGGTGGCAGACTCTCATCTGTGACCGAGCTGAAGAGAAATAATCAGACATATTCCAGTTGAAATGAAATCTTTTGTCCTGAACTCAGCAGGTCTCTCCCAAACTTCCCGGCTCTGAGAATAAGCAGAAGTCTCATCCAAGGACAAAGAGCAGCCCTGCCAGGGACAAGTATAATGAGCAAGGCTCACTGTGAATGGGCTCACCCTGTCAGTGATCACCCGGTGTCTTTGCTGAGCTAGAGGAGATATAAAAACACCATCAGTTCTCGAATCATTTGTTCAATGCCTTACACACAGCTTTCTCAACTGAAAATAGACAGTCACAGGGTCTTTGGGCTTGTTTTCAAACGTTATCACGTGGATTCTGGTACATATTTAAACTGTGTTGTATTCATGTGTCTGCATCGATGTTCACACAGGGTCATGGGTCCTGGGAAAAGGCATGGCTTCCAGTGTTTCCTGTTTGGAAGTTGGTATGATTTTGCTCAATCAGTTGATCTTAAATGAATTTTTGACATTCACTGATGCATATGGGATATGATCAATATTCATTTCTTCTGTCAGATGCATTTTTAGTATTGACTACATCATTACATGTGAAAAACAGCAGTTTTAATCATCACTGCAGCATTATTAAGAGAACAGGACACACTGAGCTCCACACTGAGCTCACTGATCTCATTGTTTTTAGTTTAACAATAAAGAAACATGAAGTTATGCCATTTCCCTCTGATGTCACTTTCAAAGTACTAATGAAGTCTATTGGGACAGAAAATATCCTTTAAAAGTGTGTGTTCTAAAAAAATGTATAGAGACTATATACTAAAGTGCACAATAAATTAAAATGCATACTTTGGATTTTTCAACACCGAATGAAAATGTTCTTGTAAGGGTATTTCTGAATGTCTTGTTTTTTCCATCAATCATTAGATGTGGAAATGAAATGATATTACAGATAATAGTAGGCTGTCATCGTCAAGTCCAAAGAACAGCCATTCTCTGGATAAAACACACTTTTAAATAAGGACATTTAACAGGTATGGTATGTGTAATTAGAATCACATTATCATAATTATACCCAAACAAAGTCAGCTTTGTTCTTGCATCTGCTGGAAAGAAGAAACATTAAAGAACTCTTTGTAGGTGATAAGAAAATTTAATAGGTAAAAATTTCTATCATTTGGATTTTCTTTCCATATTTCTTTGATATTTGTGAAGTATGCATGTTTACCTAGACATGCAAGGACTAACCTTTCCCTGTTACATAAATATATTGACTAACATAGTCTTTATTTTCTAAAGTAACCCAGAGGAAGGGCAACTATTCATAGCTGTGCTTTTAAATATATATTATTTTCTGTCAATTCTACTAAAATAGCCAAGCTTAACATCTGAATCTACACAATCTAAGAAAAATGGTGACAGTGGCAAGCTAATGCAAAGCGGAGCGATGTGATAATTCTGGATCTTTCTCACCTCTGTATTAGGAAGAAAGGTTGTGAGCACATGCTTTAAAAAATGCCCTTAATTTTACAGAAACTTTGAATAAGAGTTATTCAAGAAGAGAACTGGAATTAAGGACTAGAGGAAAGAATAGTTTAAGCTGCAACTCTACTAAAATAGAAACATTTATCTTTCGGATTATTTAGACTCAGAAGTTCATTAGAATGATCAGTTGAATGAAACTAACAGAATGGCTGGATTTACTTTTTGTGTATCTCTTTCATCAGTGCTACCTATATGATACACACTTCAGAAAAGGAGGAACTTTCTTTGCTTGGTTCTCAGAAGTATCTTAAGTCCCGAGAGAAAGATGTGGCATTAAGCAGCTTCTCCAGAAATACTTGCTGACGCCACACCTGTGTGAGTGAGTTGGGGGGGTCTCACCCACAAAGGGTGCTGTTAGTCTAGGCACTGCTTTACTGGAAATACTAGCTACCAAAGGCTAAACCCTGTGTGAATAATGTTACTTTTTTTCACTTAATTTCCACAATAATGTTGCCAAGTGGGCATTTTTATCCTGTTCTATAACATGAAACAAGGAAGGCTTGGAAAGGTTAACAACCTTTCCAAAGTTACAGAGTTCGAAAGTTCCAGGGCTGAAATTTGAACATGTTCCACCTTTAAAAAATACTTCTGCTGACACAGTCTGCTTTAGAACAATTATTCTCGAGAAATCATGCTAATTTTAATTTGAGTTCACATTCATTTTTTGAGAGTCCATATTTTATTCTTTTCATTTTTGGGTAGATGCTCTATTTCTACAGTGAAATAGGGAAACCATATAAAGTGCACTCACTACTGAGGAATCTGGCTGCCCCAGAGACTTTCCATCATACCCTTTGCTCTTTCAGAGAGCAGCACTTGACTCCACTGTTACTTTATCAAAAACAAGATGGAATTTAGTACATATTCTTATTTTTCCCTTATTTTCCCAGGGTTTTTCAATGGATTTCAGTTTTGTAAGTAATTGCTTTCCCTTTCATTTATTTGGAAGTTGATATGAATCAGCTTTTAATCTAGGGCTAAAGCTTTTCTAAAGGAAGTAAACTTTCCTGTGACATTTGACTGACATTATTAAATCATTTATAACCTCAAAGGAAGTCGTTATGAAGGTATCAGTAGGGTTTTAAATGAGTTTCACTTTAATAGATATTAATTATCTACTGTTGATATTTTGAAGATTTCTTTTTATGATTTTTATAAACTCTTTGACTTGGTACATACATAAGGGCACAGGCAGTTGAGCTGAAATGTTCGCAGCTTGAGGATATAGAAGCATTCCAAGATTCAGCTTTCTCTTTGAAGTTGTACCAATACATTTTTCTCTCCCAGAATGCGAACACATTTTTATTTCAAGCACAGAAATGGGGAGATCCATTCTGTAACATATAAATGTTTCTGGATAGTTACCTTCAGGGTTGAGGTCCTGCTTCACCATTTCAGCAGATTCTGGGGTAAGTCTGGACTCCTGGGCAGGCAGGTCTTTAGTCTCCCTGGGCCCCGTGCTCAGGACTTTGCTTAGTTTAACGCTGCTCTCCCTTGACATTCTTCATCATTTTTGACTGAGCAGAGCTACATTTTCATTTTGCACTGGGTCTCACAAATTCTGCAGACAGTTGTAACATTGCTTTACTATTTAATAGCACATCACTATAGCTGTGATTTTATTTTATATTTTTAAAGGAAAGGTGCAGGCAGGAATGAAGGCGAGCAGGCAGGCAGGCAGGAAGAAGCAGCACGTTCTTTTTTTATTTAGTTGTACACATTGGTTTTTCTCCCCTGGCCCTGAGTCTTGAACTCCAGGCCTTGGGATGTCTGTGCAACTGGTCCCAGGGTGTACTAAACCATGAGGCCACCAGGGATATCCATGGATTATTTTTTATATTGCGTTCTACATTTAAATTATAAATTGTTTACTTTTGACACTGGCAATATTTTTTCCAGAGAGGTTTATTTTCCTTAACAGTTAGGTTGGCGATGAATTATCCTGAGTTTTTTCTTAATATATTTAAGTGACAGTTGGTTCATTAAATGCTTAAAAATCATCAGATGACTTCATTGTACATATTAAGGATCTTCCAAATACAATAGTCAGAGATCTAGTTTTTAGTTGACCAAGAGAGAGAGATAGGAATAACCATTCACTGAATTTAAAGAACATTTCTAGCAATTGGTTGGTATTTAGTCCTGATATTTTTGTAGGTCACATTAGGTTCTATACACTCAATTCCAGATGTGTTCTAAGAAAAGCTAGATATCAAGGACTTGGAGAATCTACTTTTCAGAAACTTACTAATCAGAAATTTACTGAGTTCCTGCAATGTATTAGTCAATGTATGTACAACCACAAACTAAAAGAAAAAAAAAAATTCTTCCTTAAGTTCTGATCTGTTCTGGCTCTTTATTACTTGACCCCGACCCTACTCTAGTGCTATCTAAGTTAAGAAGAGACTCCCAGAGGCAGTTCTTATTGTTCTAACTTTTCAATGTGACAAATGATCAGCTTTATTGTCTAAAAGAAGATCAAGGATCAAAGAGAACTTACAGATGTGCCCTGGTGGAGTAGTGGTTGGGTCCACTGCCTCTGACTGGTATAGTCCACATACATCCCAAGGACCCAGATTCTTATCCAGGGTCAGGGGGGCCACCAAGATAAAAAAAACTAAATAAAATAAAGTGCTTTCACTCCTCTCTCTTCTGCCTGCAGTTTTTCTTAAAAAAAAAAGGGTGGGGGGCGGCGGGGGAACAGCTTCAACCGCTAAGAAAAAAAAAAGGTTTCTGAAGCAAAAAGAGAGCCTCTTGGGAAAGCTAACACTATTATTTCTCATGTTGTATGTATACAATAGGTAAACAGGCAACTTTAGCTGGTCTGTAGCAGTGCTCATGGTGGGCCAGGGGGCACGGGCTGCAGTCCTAAGGATGATTGCATTAGAGGTTTCAACTCACTGGAACCTCATATAGTCCACGTCTGGCTATCTCCCCTACCTCCAGAAGGAATTCAGGTCAAAGCAGGTGACCCCTAATGCAGCTCACCTGCTACAACACACATTTGAAGGAGCTATTAAATGAACTGTCTTCACAGTTTGGGGACTACTTTTCCTTCACCTGAAAGAGGAAAAGAATGGTCTTCCCAAGTTAAGCATATCATTCATTCTTCCTTCACTGAAATAGTCTTTTCACTACAATAATGTTTCCTTTTTTTCAGAAAAGATACCTTGTTTCATGTTAGTACATTTCTCATCTCAATGTATCCTCCTGCCAAAACAAAATACCACCAACAAAAAACACAACTGAAAACCCTTTTGGAAAAGACTGTAAGAAAGGTAGATGACTAAATGAAGACAGGCAAAGACACATTACTTACTAGCAATGTGTAGAAATGTCAAAGCACAGCATTTTGCTTTCAGTTCAAGTAAATGCTCCTTTTGAATTAATATATACATCGTGTAGAAATTCACACTTTTTTCAGTTGTGTAAGCACAAATCAACTATACAGAAAAATAGCCCAAGCTATAAAAAGATAGGATAGGTGACATGAATAAAAATTAACCAGTTTATTTACTGGGAAGAATTACGCATTACACCATAGTCAGCTGGTAACATAAACCAAGATATTGAATTGATATATAGTGGCTTCTAGCTATTTTCTTAGCACTGGAGTGCCATTTCCAACCACTGAGTGCAGGATCAGATTACATAAATACAAGCGCATTTCATATGGATTCTCCCATGAGACATTCACTTAGGATTGTCTGCAATAACAAAAAAAATGTTAAAGGACAAGCGATAACTCTCTAAGATATTTTCTGAATTTAAAATTAATGCATGTCTTGGAGAACAGATTTCCTTTGGGATCTGAATTTTTAAAAACAATTAGCAACGAAAGAGTTTCCGAGGTCAGTCTTTTAGCCATGTTTTCATGTAGTATTATCATTAGGTGGAAATACTTCACATCATTTAACCCCAAAAGGCATAATAACAACATTGCAATTAAGTGTAGAAACAGCAGACTCATTACAACAATAATCATACAGTGTACAAATCTGGGTTGGCCACAATTACACAAATGTTAATACTGTAAAGAAATACAATATCAGAATCATGTATGCTTTATCACATGTACATAATCATGCAAATAAAAACGCTGAGTAGGTTACAAAATGTCATAAAATATTTTCAAAGAATTGTCTAATTGACTGTAACAGTCAAACCATTGAGCTTAAAAATGTTGTGATGCAGTTAAAATAATTTATTTCCTCTAAGAATTGGTTCAAATTCCTACCTATAAACCCAAACAACCAAATGATTCATTTTGTATCTCCATCATCAAATAATTATGCTAACAAAACCATGACATTTCTCTTTACAGTTCTCTGATGTTTGTTTTAAGAGGACTTTTTAAAAAGAAAAGCATAAAGTCACACTAGAAAGTATGAGACTGACTTCTCAGTGTTTGCATGACAGAACCATAAGGACTCGGGAATAGTGAAAGAAAAAGGGTTAAAGATATATGTGCTCTCGACCAGGGCTCTGCAGCACTTAAATGCCAATCACAGAAATAATCCTGCTCCGCAGTGCATCCAGGCTTCAGTTTAAATGGGGGCACGTTTTTAATAACTGCAGAGGAAAGGGATCAAAATTCAGTGAAGATTGGAGCCATGCATTTCAGTATGGAAAGGAGACCAGGCATAGGAAGGATCTCCTTACATTTCTAATGGAGAGAAGATCACAAGGGAAATAAGACTTGGAGAGTGTTCATATCATGAGTACAGGAAGGATGATTGATGTGAAATATCTCATGCAAACATTTTACACGGCATACTTTTATGCACTCACGCACTAAAGGCAGTTAACTGATCCTCTTCTTCTTACATAGAGTATTGTTTCTGGAGAATGCTCAAGGGGTAAACATATTTTAAGATTAAGCATCTTTTCAGTTACACTTGAGTAGGAAGAATGAAAAAGAGATAAAGACAGAAACTTTCAGATGTTCATGTAATAGGATCAGGCTACAAATTCAATACATAAGGGACACAGAGCCGTTAGCACGGCACTTAAAGAAAGATGAATGTAACTATGGACACAACTCATCAGGGGCATTATCACAAAGGAAAAGATCGCTTGGAAGCTAGATTGGTGTTGTATGTCCATAAATAGATTTCAAGGTAAAAATTACACCACCAGTCATGTTATCTATCACATCTCCAATTCTACAACTTTCTGAAGAATTATGTCTCCTCTATTGGAAAACATATCCTTGTAAAATTCTTTGCAATCTTATACAAGAATTATTTTAAATCACTCTGGTTTATAGACAAACCCCAAACCAGGAGCGTCATTTTTTAAAAGTGTGATCTTGATCCTACAAGGTCCTTTCATACCTAGCCCTGCCTTGTGTGTATGGTATCAACGGGGTTGTGGGTTCCTGGGTGGGAACAGCTCAGTCCCGTACCGGAAATCTGTTAGTTTCCTCTAACATGTCTTATGAGAGACAGATTATGCTTTTTGGCTGATTGATTATGACAATTATCCTTAAATTTGTCATTCTTGTTCCAGTAGAAAAGATATTTCACTTTTCAGGTTGTGTCATTTACACTTGAGAAACGCAGGTGGTATGATATGATATGATACAGTCTGCAGGCCCTGTCCTTACTCATAGCTGATATTTGACTGATGTTTCCTGCTTGTTCAAGCAGAAAGACTGTCCAGGAGTATTTCCCAAAGCATGGAAAAGTAAGTATTATGGACTAAAGATTATTTTAAGAAAAGATAAAATTAGAGAGGCGTTCACCACTCCCCAAAAGGATTGCATACCTTCTACTTCTGAAGTATTCCTGAGGATATTTGTGGGTTTTTTAGACTCTGACAATTGAGGATTTTATAGGAAAAGTTCTACATTCTGAACAACTTTAAAGATATTATGAAATGCAGTGGGAAAGATAAATAATACCAACAATCTTGTTTTGCTTCCAGCAAGTATCTTGGATAAAATTAGGATTGCTATCCTGTTTTCAAGGGATAAAACATTCTATGACAAGTCAGTATTTAATGTATTTTCAAATTTCAAATAAAATAATCACAGGATTACAGAATCCCCAAATTATATCACCTTAAGATATCCTATGACTTAACATTAGACAACCAATATTTAATTTATAAAAAACAAATCTTCCTTATGATCACTTTCTCTGCTGTTAAAAATCTCCTAGAGTTAACAGAAATCCTTCCCACTCGAGACTTCGTTTTTCTTATTCTAGTCCAGTGACAATATCTACAGCTATACTAGAATTGTTCAGTTTTCTTTTCTTGAAGATCTCTATCATATCTTCTCTTTCTTACGCTATAGTATAGTCTTTCTAAATAGGTATTTTATGAATTATTTAATAACTTTCTGTTTTCTCAAAGTTCTCCAAATTCCTCTTGCTGAAACAAAAGCAGATACATGTCAATGATCTGGTGAATCAGGACTTGACTGGATAACTTAACTGAGGGTCTTCTGCCCTCAGAACAAAGACAATTTATTGCTTTTTTCATTTAATTTTTTTTAACTAAGAAAAACCCTGGGTAGGAAAGCCTTTTTGTATACGGACTTATCCTTTCAATATAGTCATTGTGCTTACTTAAAAAAAACCTACCTGATTACTTTGCTAGCTGCGCTTGGAGTTACCTTTAGCTTTGCCTGCTGTATTTTGTAATAATTAACCAGGATTTTTAGTATTTCTGTAGTTGTTTTCTCTTCCCCAAATCTGCTTGCAATGAGTCTTACTGAGATTTGTTCTTCCTGATTTTCACTAGTTCTTCGACTTTCCTTTTGAATCCTGATGCTTTTTATAGATACTGATTTTTATCAGCATACACACACATATATATTCATTTTAAATGCCTGTAAATAAATAGACATATGGCTCAGTTTAAACTATAACAAGTGATGCCACTTATAAACACATGGGATTCTCTCTTTCTGCTTCGGGGTTGTCATCTAAGTTTGTGCTGAAAATGAGAAACTGATTTCCAAGCTTCTCTATCTTCTTGATAAGGTTTTCCTAAAATTAATACCTTTTTTTATAGAATTACTATTTGAAAAACAAGCATTTCCCACTCTATTAATATAAAGAACGGACATAAAGCTAGTTTCTAACAGACAGAGTTAACGCCTGTATTCAAAGAAATAACTGTCTCATCTCTGACTTGGCTTTGCACCAGGTCATCTGTGAGGAGCAGGAACTCAACATAGCACAGACCCTGCTTGCGGCCGGGTCCCAGTGCCACCAACAGAACTGATCATGCAATCCAAGAAGGGGTTTGGAGTTACTCATTGAAAAAAAAGGCATATTTCCCCTCAGGCACAAATAATTTTTATTAAAAGTGACCTGAGCAGCTCTGCCACTTCTCATACAACTGAAAAAGAAACAAGAAAAAGCAAGGGTGAGGGCCCCTTTCATGGGAGTCAAGAAAATCCACATTGTCCCACTAAAAATGGTGTCAGGCAGACAGGATCCCACTGCATGAAGCAAGTGTTTATGAACGAGACAGGCAGGTAGGTAAGAGTAGAGGGACAGGGGACGCCATGGAGGTTTGTTCTGTTTCTCTTTCCATACTTGAATCAGAATCCCTACTCAGGGGAGTGTCCAGCTACTTCACATTGCATGTAAGTGACACTGTTGTAAAGAGCATTGGTGTAATAAGGACGTCAAGATCTCTTTGTTGCTTTGGTAACACTGGCCTCCAGCCAACCTCTTTCCCTGGTGGCCCACTGGGACATGCCATCCCAGCCACTCACGAGTGGACTGGCTCCCTCCAGGTCTCCACTGTCGGAGCCCCTGCGATGGTAACTATCTTTTAGGTTAATCGTGAGGACTGCTTTTTGTTGTGAAGAGAAGTTACACGAAAAGGTTGAACCGTCTGGTTGTAAGTAAGTTAAGGCTACCTGACTGGACAAGGATGAGGGCGAGGAGCATGAGTGGACAGCACGTGGTACTGAGTCTGAGCCAGACCTTCAGCACGATAAGCTGTTTTCCTTGTTTGTCAGATTCTGTGCAAAATAAACTTTGCTATGAAAAATCCACTGCCTTACATCAAGTCCTAAAAGTTATCCAGCAGGATCTATAAGTGAACTGGGAACATGGACCATCTCAGTATGATAGAATGATCATAGGCACCTGAGTGTTTGTTCAACAGTAGACAATGAGCTAAGGTTTATTATCTATTGTTTTTTTTTGGCAAGGAAGATTCATTCAGGGAAAAAACCTAACGTTAACAATACAGACACTTTTAATCAAAGGTGAACACTTTCTGGGTAAATTAATTAACCAAATGCGAACTCAGATCTACCTAGGTATCTATTTTCCCATTTGCACGCAATAACTTTTAGCGGGAAAGACCCCCAGTAGGACCCTGAATTGGAGAGAAGTAAAAAAAATTCTGGTCATTAAGTAAAAACACCATGTTTTCCTCCCACGTTGTTTAGCCTTCTTTAATGTTATCACACACATTCACACACACACACACACACACACACACACACACACACACACTCACACATAAAATGAGCAGCACCGGTATATCTGCTTGTCTGCAATTTAAAAAAAGTTAAAGATGCCATCAAAAGTGAGTAAGTCAACAAATCATAACATAGTCTCTTAGATTTACTTCATCAGTCCAGTGAAGAATTCCTATTATAAAAACAAAAACCCAAAACACAATAAACCAGCAGTTAATGAGCTGATTAGAAAATAAGTGCATAAACAATATCTGTGTAGCAGCAAAACAGTCATTGTTAACATTCCGATGCACCTCATTTATCATTTTGTGCAAGAAAAATGACCACGGTCTGGCTGATGCCAGATGTCAAACTAAATGACAACTCAGACTTAATTAAGCAAGTTATGCTCATTTAAAAATAAATGAATTAAGTTCACGTCTCAAAGGAGTGATTTTGACAGACCCAAATCATGTGGCAAATACAGTACAAAATAAATCTCGATGACAACACTGGAATCAACCTCTCTAGCTCAATTCGAAGTATGAGGAAAGATGATTACACAATATATGCATTTTACATAGTCTTAGGTCTCTCTGATGTGACCGAGGTAAAGCCAGCCATCTGAGACACGTATTTCCCTTTTGGTGTGGTGTTTTGTTTAACTGAATGGTAGCCATCAATTGCAGAAGTTTATCCTTGTCTTAGAGAACCATCCACTGTTTTATCACAGTGCAGTCTGTGCTTTGTGTGTTCTTCACCTTCTCCCAACTTCCAACAGGGTGGGCGATCATCCAACCAATACAGCGGGCAACCAAGAAGAAAACACCGCTGGCTTGTGGGCAGTGTCTGTGTGTGGCTACAAAACTTGCACCCCAGACTGTCCATCGGTGAGAGATGAGACTAGGGGTACGGAGGCTTGGAGAGACAGTGGAGCGGGGCGCACTGTGAGCTGGAATGTGGCTGCCCCTCAGGGGGAGCGCAGTCAGGACTGAAAGGAAGAAACAGGCATGTCAGCAGGAAACGCACCTACAAGGGGCCAGGCGCAGTTGCCAGGATCAGACACATTAATTGTCACAGAAAAAATTTAAAACACAACAGAAATTTGGCACAGAAAGTGGTTCAGATCTAAAGCATGCCAAGCCCACTGCAGCTTTGCAAAACTGCACAAAAAGCAAAAAATGAACCTGATTAGGGAAATGACCTCTGAACTCTTCCTTCCAATCATGTTGCTCCTTCTGGGTCCAGTCCTAGTCCCCTAAGTCTGGATTGTTTCCACACTTGAGCACCAGAGGGTCCTGGCAAAAATGCAGATTCTGATTTCATAGGTCTGGAGGGACCTGAGAATTTGCATTTCTAACATGCTGCTGGTGGACCTGGACCAAGGCCTGAAAGGATTCTAGTCAGTTCTCTGGTTGACCCAGAGTTGCAGGAGAAATAATTTGCTTGTGTTAAGTCTAATTTGCTCTAAAAGGTTATCTATTTGTTGAGTAGAGAATGCAAGTTCTGAAGGGTTCTTTGTAAATACACATGGGAATGTGCAGGCTCATCAGAGTCTAGCTAAATGATCTTGGAGAATGCGGAAGCAAATTGTTGAGTTTCCTAAAGTAAAGCTGCAAAACACACCTGAATTCACACCTTTTAAAATGTGGATGACAATGGGAAAATCACATGGTGAGGTTTTTTTTTTTTTAATTGAAAAGACTGGCATTTTTCTAAAATTCTATTATTTCCCCTTCGATTAGAAAATTCAGTGCCAGAAAATTCATATCTGCCAGGAATGATGTTTGATAAAACTACTCAAGGTCTATTATTAGTATTTATTAATTTTACCATAGTTTTTTATGATATATTACTGAAGCCATTAACAATTAGAATTAAATAATTTGTATCTTTGTTACTACAATTATTTGTATGCATATCTCCTGTATTTTAATATAAAGTGGTAATGAGGTAAAATATTGATCTGTTCAAAGTTGCTTCCCTCATGTTTTAAACTATTATACATTTGATTTAAAAGTAGACATGCACTTCTGCACTAGTTATGACAACCAGAGAGAGAAATGATTTTTCCTATCTATTTAAAAAAACACGGTAGGTAAAGACATGCTCAGGGCTGCAGCCTCAACAGGGGTGAATGCTGCAGGGCTGAGTCTCCCCGGCCCTCCAGACAGACTGAGACAGCTGGCGAGACAGCAGCAGATGGGGCTGTCCAGACCCCGACCGAGTGCTACAGCTGCTGGATCAGAATGAGTTTCTCTTTGGGCTACTGAACATGAACAGTCAATCGGTGTAAGTGATGGCAAGTAGCACAGGGTGGTCACATTCAGAGACGTGTTTCTGAAGACCTGGCAGAGTTCAACACTCTTCTTGATACAGAAAGACAGCACTTCTGCCTAAGTTTTGCACGGCAGCTCACTGGGCCCGCCACTTTGACCTGATGTCGTTCACCAGTACTTAAATGGTTTTTCATTGTTTCAGGTATCCCATGCAAAGTGAGAGATTATAAATATTTTATGTTTTGGTATGACATATTTGCACAAAGCACAATCGCACTGGAGATATTATGTAACAGAAGCATATTTTTGGCTTATAGGTGAATAAATTATTTCTTGAATGTCGATATCTGATAAGCTCAAATCATGGAAAATATAAAGTGATTTCAGTTTTAGTTCTGATGATAAATAGCTTCTGGAGCTCAACCATTACAATTTAAGAGCTTGCTTTCTGTAGATGGAGCATGTGGTGAACAGCAGACTTAGGAAACTATTACTAAACTATAAAAAATGGATATAACTTCAGATGGCTCCCCCCACCCCTTTTTTTCTGCAGCTAAGCAACTACTTGATAGAAGAGGAGAAACACTAAATACCAAATACCTCTTTAATGAAATGTCACATCTGGGGCTGCAATGCCTTGGTGCATGCCTCTCATATTGTGATATCTATTACCTAGAAACAACTTTCAAAATTTAGCACCACAATATTGAAAAGCCATCAGTAAAAAGCCTACATGGGAAAGTGCCACACTATCAAATATGAAAAACGCTCTTTTATACAAAACCATACCCTCTAAAATTCTCTGAACACATGCATTGGTGGAAGCACAGAATAATTTTTTAAATGCGAAATGGGTGACCGGCACCTGTTCAAATATCACTCCATTTGGTTCCGAAGCACATTTTGTTTCTCGAGTTTCGCATTTAACAAACATTCTTTTTCAGTCCCCACGCTGTTTCTGGGAGCAGCGTGGCTCTACGTGATCTGCACACGGCAAAGCCACACCCAGACTGTGGGACTCATGCCAGAGGATTACAGGGGCAGATTCACGACGGTGTGGAGGTCTTGGTGTGCTTGGCTACGTTGTCAAGTTACCCAGGTGGGGCAAGTTCACAGGATTTGGAACAGAAATTGTCAGCAAACCCTCCTGTTTAGCATCAAGGCCGTGGCGGGGAGGGGGGTTTGTAATATAACCCTGCCACTAAGGTTCTCCAGTGAAGCTTGCATGAGAGACACTATGATTACAAATATCCTTTAATTTGCCAATTACAAGGTTTTCCTCCATCTTTCAAATTCAGTTTTATGAGGATAAGTGGACAAAAGACAGTCAAAGTTGCATAAAGTTGTCCTAGAACAGACTTCAGAGAACTTGATCTTTCTCTTGTCTGTTTTCCTGACAAACAGAGTCTATGGGTCAAAGACAAACAAACAAACAAAAAAAACAGCAGCAGGGTGAACATCCTTAAAAGTCCAGGTTTTTGATATGGGGAGGTATGGTGAAATATCAGACAGACTGACGTACTCAGGCACACAGGGGTACAGGGGTTCAAGGAAGGAAGGAAGCCCTTTCTCTCACCCACCCGCACCTGGGGCACGTGTGGACATCAGGGAGCCCTGTGTATGTGTTTTTGGCCGCATTGGAAATAAAATGTAGCCATGTGTAACAGTACAGCAATGTAGAGGAGTTATGATGTCAGAAAGGGGAGCTTGGGGCCTATGGCTTAGACATGCAGTCAGTGGAAGAGAAAGGACTTCTGGTTACCTGACAGTCGGGCAGTCTTGCCTCCCGGCTAGTTGTGAGCGCTGTGGCGGTACGGAGGCAGCAGGCTGCTGACAATCTACAAGAAACTGATAAGTTAGACATGTACACAAAGAGATGGCAGAGCTACAATTGTTAGTAACAGTAACTAAAGCAATTGCCTGAGAGATTTAGTGAGGAATTAACAGTCACACACAAACATCTGCATTAAGCTTTTCCCCCTTGAATGATGCTGATAGAAAAGACAGGCCTTTTGTTCTTCAAACCAGTCTTCACACAAAATAGCAGTGAGATTACTCAAGGTCATTCGGACATATTTGGGTAGGTCTGAAAATAAAGGACCTGTTCATATCATATGAGCTTTAAGTCCTGAACTTGAACAGGGGGAGGCTACTATTTAACACTTAGACCTGCTATTCCAAAGTGGAATCTATTCAGATCACTGACCTTACTGTCAGGACACATGGGCATCTTGTCAGTGCCAGAGATACATGGAGAAAAGCATGCCATGCAATTTTTTCTATGATTAGTAGAAGAGTATCAGAGAGAAATCATCAGCACTGTTTCCTAAAAATAGATTTATTGATCTGAAGCACAGATTGTGAGAAATCTTAGAATGTTTATTAAATAATCAAGTGTCACAAGTGTGGACTGATGGAGAAAGCTAACCTGAGTTTATGGGAAATCCACTTTTATTTTTACGATTTTAAAGTTTGCATACTATAACATCACACTAGGTTAACAAAATGTAAGCTAGCAAAATTCTATGCTTGACTGAGGAGCTATGTTAATCACCTACTCAAAGAAAGACCATGTGCTGGGTATTGTAAAATAATCAAAGAGCAGTCTGTTCACTGGTACCAGGCGGATTATACTGGACCCACTCCGACATTGCTTAAAAATGCACACATTGTATTTCTACAGAATGATTTTGTAAAGAAGTTAGAATTAGAGTTAGACTTTAAAACTCTACTGCTCTTAAATAATTTCCTCTTGATATCTGTTTAGACTATGTTTTTTACTTCACATACCTCTCTAGAGGGTCTGTGGATATGATTTAAGTCAAATGATCACACTTTTTAGATTTACAGCCTTGAATGAATGAGGCTCACTGTAATCTATATTCAAAAGCTGTATCTATGTATCACTTGTTCTAAAGCAAGTGCATTTTCTATTATAACAAAACTTGCCCACAGAACCTCAGAAAACTCAACTCAGGGAAGTAGCTGGTGCTTTCCTATAAGACATGGGGACACGCAGGAGCTGTGTGTGAGACCAAGTAGGATAGCAGGTAAGGCAGGTTGAATTTGCGCTCATTCAAAAGCACATCATTGTGAAAGGGACCCACTTATAATTACTGCCTATTAATATAAACAAGGAGATCTGATTCCTGTTGAGTGGCAGGTGTTCAGAATATCATATTCAGTAAAAGCCCCTCAAATGTAACACATATTTCCATTTTCTCGGCTGTGGAGAATTGTCCTCCCCTGCTTTTTATTGTCTTCCCATGTTGCAGCTTGATTAGCTCAGTGATTCCCTTTTGTAGAAACTCAGAGTCTTAAAAGAGGTATTGTATGCTCCCTTTATCTTTTCCAAAAGTTCTCCTACCTAAGCAATAATTTAGTATGGTCTCAGAATAACCTAGACAACTATTTTGATCCGGTCACCAGACATGCAGTTTTTAAGTTATTCTGACGTGCGCTGTCCTCCCATGGTGCACTTGGGTCAATGTAATGAATGTAAATGCACATGAACCCTGGGAAAATTACTCTGGAGTCTGAGTTTATGTCGTATATTGCCAAGGAGGTATAAATGAAGTCTTCTAAAGCAGAATTTTAGCCTCTATGAAATGACAAGACCTAGAATTAGAGTAATTAGAGAATTTAGCCAGTTTAATTCATTTTTCCATATATCATAGTACTATGTATAACATATTTATAATTGCTAATGTAGGCACAATTTATTTATTCAGAATATGTCTTGTGATGATATTTAGAAAGTTGGTGAGCAGAACCACAGTGAATTGTTTAATATGTGGGTGGATATTCCTTACATAGTAGTAAATATCCGTTAGTAAGTATCAGTTTTTCCTTCTATAGAAGTAACATCACCTCTGGATAACTATTATTGATTGCATCTATAATTTATAAGTACTTAGCTAAGTGTTCTAAATCCCTTTCCTTGGGTCTATAGCCCTTTTGCCATGTTCACATCTAGCTCAGCTGAGCAGCGGATGTGTAAGAACACGTACTTTCAAAATGAAAAGTGCTGGTTGGGAGACTGAGAAATCCCTTCCAGCTCTGGGGTGCTGTGGGTTGTATGAGATCTCACCAGGGTCCACTCTGCTAGACTCACTCTGGAAGGAAGTGGGCCTCGGCTCATTGTTTTCGAGGACATTAAAGATGATAATCATGTGACTTACAGAGGAAGCACTGTACAGCCCCAGCGGCCACTGCCATCATCTAGGCCACCAGAATTCATCTCAACCATTCAACAATCAAGTTGCTAAACTACTACTATGTGTCTGACACTGTGTTAGGCTGTGGGGACAAAGGAAAAGAGAGATATGGTCTTTGGTCAATTCAGAAGACAAGAATATTCAACAAGCAGTTACATTAAAGTGTCACAATGATGATAATGGCGCTGATGGTGGTGGAGGTGATGATGGTGGTGATGATGGTGGTGATGACGGCGGTGGTGATGATGACACTGATGGTGATGATGGTGGTGGTGGTGATGACAGCACCTAGCACTTATTCATTGCTTACCATGTGCCAGGCACTGTACAGGCACTTAATATGCATGTTCCTCTTTAACCCCATTTTATTAATGTCAATGAGGAAAATGGTGACTCAGGTTAAGTAACTTTCTGAAGTCCACTAAGAGGTGGAACTGGGATTTGAATCCAGGATTTTGTATTCCAAAGGCTGAACTGAACTTATACATCACTGCATTGCTTCCCAAGATAGGAAAGTGTAGGGATCCTATATAAGAAACAATGAACTAAATCGAAATGGTCAGGGAGGGCTTCCTGGAGGCTGTAGTATCTGGTCTGACACCTAAAAAAAATGAGTTAGCTAAGAAATTTTCTAGCAACTATTACTGGTTTCTACTAACAGCAATAAAATATTTCATCATAACATTATTTATTTAAACTATGCAGAGCTGAATTAGATAACATTGTGCATTTATATTATAAGGTCACAGGCCTTAGAAGGTCACAGCATGTTAGGAGATTGGAAATGCCTCAAGGACAGAGATGAATTGGGACATTATAGCTTAAAGGATCTATGGGTCTGTCTTGATACATATATAAGGGGTAAACTTGCCTGACATGTCTCCCCCCAAAAAGGCCTCAGGTGGAAAGGAAAGAAGAAAAGAGGAGACAGGGAGAAAATTATTTGCTGAATCAACATGACAGAATTTCTCCTAAGAATTTTATATTACTTATCTGCTTTAACTCTAAATGACATTCTGGAGTTACAATCCTCATTACAATGACCAAACAAGTTATTTTTTACCTATGGGATTACATCAACCTCTCATAAACCCCATTTTACAGATTAGAACACTAAGGGTCAGAAGGGCTAAGATGGTACACCCTTGGAGCCTAGTGGATAAGGCTACCGGACCTGGGTTCAGGGTAGATGGCCAAGATGAACAACTAAATAAAATAAATATTTCTTCCTCTTCTCTCTCCCTGCCTGCCTACCTACTCATCTTCATTCTTGCCTGCACCTTCCCTTAAAAAAACAAACAAAACCTAAGTGATTTTCTTAGGGCACATAAAGAATGGGTACTTGAGCCTCGTTTTTGACTGCTCACTCCAGACCCTTTTGGTAGACTATTCCTTGGAACCTCTTTGGAAAACGCTCTTTAAAGAGGCAGCACATTTACACGATGCATTCAGGGTGTGCCCTAAACCAGTCTGAAGCATGTGCCTATAACAGAGGAGACTAGGAGGTTTAGGGGACATAGACACCAGGAATATGTTCACATAAGACCGTGTAAGAACACAGCAAGTAGGTGGTCATCTGCAGGAAAGGACACAGGTCTCAGGAGAAACAAAAACTGCCCACACCTTCATCTTGGACTTCCTTCCACCCTCTAGAAAGGTCTGCTGTTCAATCCCTTCAGTCTGTGGTCTTCATTACGGCCAGCTGAGGAAATGAACCCAGACTCTGCTTGCTCCAAATAGAAAGCAAAGAACACTCCCCCTTACTCTGTAGCACTCTCCTTAGGCTGAATCAAGAGCAGCTAAGCTTCTCTTAAATTCTTCTGCATGCTAAGCAGTCCAAAGGCTGAAATAAATCAACGCTATAATTCAAGGAAACTCACAGAGAACAGTTTATACAAAAGGTCAGAAACACAAACTGAATAAGAATCTGCACTTGAATTTCAGTTGACATTCTCCTTAGCTTTCAAGAGAGGCATAAGAGTGATCAAACTGGGGGTTGTGGCAAGTTACACTGATGCTAGTAGAATACGGTATTTGAGTTATTGAGTGTTAACAGAAAACAAATTTCTGTGAGACTGGTGGAGAAAAACTGCACAATTATAAAAAAAGGCCTACTAAACTCAGGAATGCTGGGTATTTGTAGATAGAAGCACAAAAAGGCTCTCTCATTAGCTACTGACAGTTCCATGGACACTCAGGTCTTTGGCAGGAGAGTAGGCATCACATTCTTTCCTTCTGCTGGCCAGTGATGCTTTGCACCATTTTCCCCAGTCTCTGCTCGCCCCTTTATTCTCACTCCTCCGTGTGCCTCAACATTCCTCCACTTCAGCAGGAGACTGGAAGTCCATCAGATCAATCGCTGTGTTTAGATTCGCCCTCCGCCAACCAGGAACTGAGGGACACTGAGGGAGTGTGGGTTTTTCTATTTGTGTATGAGTACATCAAATAACTGACCCAACAGGTGAGGGGATGTTTATGAAAGCATGTAGCCCAGGGGCCACTGGCAGGGATTGGTTGTCACTGGATGTGAGGGACAAGGACAGAGAGGAGGCCAGATGACCTGAGATTTTCCAAGAATGCCTATCAACAACAATGAAAAACAAAAAGGTCAGAAGAGATCATATGATCAAATCATTCCTATAAGCCTTCATACCAACACCACATTCATCTGAAATGCTCTTCTCTCAAACTATTCAGAACCAACAGGTTCCAACTGCCACTACAGGCCACCCGAGGAGGAAAGGTCTGAGGCTCTAGGCTCCTCCAACATGTCTCTCATGGCCGGCAGCATTTCGTGTCCACAGCTTGGACCATGGCTTCCTCCTTTGTATCTAATCTCCTAGGCCATACTATGAGCTTGAGAGAAGGAGGTGCTCACCTTAGGATTCAATTTTACGACTCTGTTTCCCCAGAGTAGGTGCTATGGAATTTGCATGAGGTGACAAATGTACTGACTTCATCTTCCCTAAAGGTTTTTTTTCTTTATTCACACTTTGTTAATGCATCGTCTAATGGATTCACTTGAAGAGGGAAACAATTAATAATTGGGATATTCTTATTATAACAACGTCTTTCTAACAAAAGGGGTAAAAAAAGAGGAAATAATAGGATAAAGATTTTTTTAAACTGGAGTTTTCAGATGATTCCTTACTCTGAAAATTCTAAAATTGATGTATTTTTGTTAAAAGAAGGTTCCAATTGGCATTATTTAAAGAGTGCCAAATGACAATCATATTAAATTATTCCTCACTAAATCTAAAAAATGATTAATCATGTGTTAGTGAATTAACAGAAAAGTTCATGGAAATAAGCAGCAAAACTCTCTCTCCTAGTGGTAACAACTTGAACATTTAAGGAGACCTATGGACTACGAGACACATAAACTGAAAAACCAGATACACAGATCAGAGAATTTAGGAAAAAATGAGAAAAATTTAACATAAAAAACATTACAGAAAGAGAAATAAGAAAATGAGATAGAAACATTTACATAAACACCAACAGTATTTAGGAAAAGTTGAAACATCTTTAAAAATCTATTGACACTAATAAAAATGGATAGCTGTGAACAACTCTGAGCATTTTATAATCAAACACATAGAGATGGCTATCTCATCTCTTTTAGCCAAAGATATTACATACCCTGTTAACACATTAATTTCTCTGAAAGTTCCCAGAAACAAGACAGAGGTGTAACCTGCTAATTTGTATCACCAAACACTTTAACCTTCTCTTCCCATCAGTAACTAACACAGCACATTCCATCATTTGCTTACACCCTTGGTATTCAGAAACAATCATTATTCATGAAATTTTCCAGGGAACAATAAAGAAACAATTGTTGAAACACATAAAAAATTTCAGTATAGACAAAAATATGACCTGGTGACAAATATTCAAAAACATCTGGTGCTACCTTCATAGAAATAACAACTGAATATGGTTTTTCACACTTTGGTAACAAGGTAGAGTCATTGCAAGACTTGCTAAGGAGAGGAAGCATTTTTAGATTTTTCAGAGATTACAGGTTTAGATAAAACTCTGCACCCAGCTTTCCATCTGCTGTCCTGACGAATATCACATGACTAGCAGATAAAATGAAGCAATATTCAGAATCGACTTCAAATCTTGCGAAAGAAGAATATAAACACCCTGCAGTAAGTCACCTTCCTGCTTCTGAACAGCTTACAATTAAACTGTGAGACATTTGTCATCACCAGACTATGGCAGGGAACACACAAAAGATGAAGGAGGAAATAGTAGTTAAAATCAGTGGCACCAAGAGGGAAAAGTTCATTCTGCTGCCAGATTCTTACACCAATTAAACAATTTTTAGAAACGAGCCTTTTGTTTAGAAATAACCTTCCCAGAATGTTGGCTGGTAGAGTTAATGAAAGGTGAGATACGATCTGTTCTCTTTAAGCAAAGTCAGGAATAGCACATGTAGAGACCGGTATACTTTGAAAAAGTCAGAATTCATTCATAATCAACAAGAAACAAAAGAGAAACAAGTTAAACTACAATCAAAAACTCACTAAAATATCGATAGTAAAAGTATATCGCACACAAGAAAAACATGAGACACTAATCAGTGAAAAGTGTTTGATTTTTCTATTTTACCTTTTTCTTTGTCACAAAAACAAAAACAAAAACAAAAAAAACCAAACACCAATCAACCCTAGAAAATACCGTGAGGTTCAGGAAATTCCCTTCTGTAAAATAATGGATCTGAAAATTACAGGTTTTCATGAACAATGTCAGTTGTTTCCTGTTATTTGGTTCTCTAAGAAAAGAAGACATACTTATAACACGTAGTCCACATTTTGGGGGAGACAATTCAGAAACTCCACACTAAACGAAGTGTTTAAACAGTGTTATGTCCCAAAAAACAAATTAAACTCTAAGGATAACTGAGTTAAAAGATAAGTGGTGTATTTGCATAGTAAACATCTTTAAAATCCATGTTTACAAAAGGTGCTTATTCATTTTTCAGAGACTAAGGGTTTGCAATGACCATCATCCTAATATGGAAGTATGTGATTTGTAGAAAAGTAATCAAAACAAAGATAATAGGAATATAACTCTATTAGAGAAAATAAGGTTCACCTACAGGTTTATAGCCTACTTACCTCTTTTTGCTTTTGATGTTTCAAGTAGTGCATAAAAAGAGAAAAAAAAATGTATGTTTAACTTATTCTATTATCATTACATAATGGCTTATTCCATAAATACCTTCTCAGACTAAATGACAGTCCTCTATGTTTGCAAAGGACCCTATGTCTGGAGGTGGAGCCAGCCCAGGTAATTAAGATGAAGCAGCAGCCTCCTGGGGATGATTGTAGGGGGGGTGACCAGAGCAAATGGTACATCTCTAACCTCAGTTCTAAGGAGCTAAGCTGATCCCAGACTGGTTTTCTACTTGTACTTAGTCAGACACGATCTTAAGTGCAAGGAAGCACTGGGAGGGGAGGCTCACTTTAGAGCAACAATTGGACTACAGGAAAAGCATCACAGCAGTAAAAATGTCCTTAAGGCGAGGAAAACGTCCCTCCAGCAAAAAACGGACTGATTTTACAGCCACTAAAAATAAGGTTTAGTTAAAATGAGTCCTGTTCTAAATCATTGTCCTACAAAATAAATGTGCATGTTTTTATCTAAATCTTTAAATGCAAATACTTGAAATAAGATTGTTTCATTCTTTAAAAGTGTTAAGGCCCTGCCTGGGGCACAGTCTCAGGACTTAGTAAACCATCACTTTGAGAGTCACAATCTAATCTAATTCATCTCTTGAGAACAGTCACTGAGGCAGTTTCACAAGAGGCTACCCAGAGAAAGCAAAACAGACATGGTTTGTGGGCTGGATTTACTAGCTGACATAAACAACCTATGCGCTAAAAAAGAAAAAAAATCTGTGGAGTCCAGTAATGGGAAAAGCCAAAATAAACAAACGAAAAAACTTGGCTTTTATGTGTACAGTACACGAAACCTTACATCTATGACACTGAGAGTATCAGTGCTGCTTCTCTTTTTGGCTGAAAGGTGACAAAGGACAACACAATGAATGGTTAAACGACACCCTCATGACTTTACTGTATTTTTAAGAAAATAATAGGAAAGA
Source organism: Solenodon paradoxus (assembly GCA_004363575.1). NCBI lineage: Eukaryota > Metazoa > Chordata > Mammalia > Eulipotyphla > Solenodontidae > Solenodon > Solenodon paradoxus. The sequence continues at coordinate 364,866 of RJWH01000794.1, read as the reverse complement.
ATGTAGTGAACTACACTGTAATTTTCCTTTTGCCTCTACCTTTCCAGCATAACACCAGTTAAGAAATCAGTTAAGAAAACCAAGAAGCATCACAAGATGACAGAGGACAGAGGGCTCAGAGGAAGAAGATGGGGGTGGCTGTGTGCGAGACAGGCGGGGCCGGGGGATGTTTTCTGGTTGCTCAGCTGGACAAACTGTTACGTGGTCACCTGAAGTAGTTCAGGTGGGAGAGCCAGGGAACTATATTTCACTACGTCCTTTGAAACAGGACCCAATGCAGCATGGTAGCCCCTCAGAGCTGCCTCTCCCCGCAGGACAGCTCACGATTCTCCTCCTGCCGCCCAGTCCACTCAGAGCCCAGGAGGGCCGTGGAGCCAGGATGGAAAGGCCCTTCCCCACTGCTGTTCATTTGCATGGGGTATTGATTGCTGGATACTGGAGAAACACCTCTGAATTAAATCAGCAGTGCCTGTATCCAGTTAACAGCAGACTTTCAGAAACCCAACCCCATCAGCTATGAGAAGGACATGGAAGTGTTACAACATGGCGAGAACTCAGTGTCAACTTGGAATGCAGGTCTTTTCTGCCTTGCAGTCAGTTCATAACACACAGACACTTTAAACTGTCAAATAGGAATGCGCTCTATATGTCAGGTAACAGGGCATCTCCTTTTTCTGAAAGCAAACTATATTTCTATGGTGCTGAGCTATTTGGATATATTTCCCTGCAAGTCTGTTTAGAGAAAACGACTGCATACCACGAGCAGTAGTTGCCATCATGGAGAGAAAATATGTGTTCCTAGCACCAGAGAGAGGTGGGCTGGGTGACTCCTCCAGTGTCCTTACTTTTGTTGATACTCTGATAAACGTACAGGTGCACCAACAGTTGTTAACCTAGAGGTTGGCTCTCCTGGGTTGCAAGTGTGACTTCCTCCTCCTATGCTTTCCTGAATATTCTTTGTAAATAGAAAAAGTCCCAAGAAAAGTACACATTGGCTAACATTCCAGGAAAGACCTTCGAATCAAGGGTTTTCACAGTAGAAGCTGCTCTGCAGTATAATAAACTGGCGCCAGCAGGCTGGGTGTAGTGGTGTGAGCACAGCACACAGGAGGTCTGATGGCCACTGTCCCTGAAGTGTGAGGCCAAGGGCGCGGTGGGCCCCAGACAGAACACAAAGACCCTCCTTTGCACAGCGACTTTAGGGTATGAAGGCAAGGCCGTGTCAGTGGCAGAGGGTGTGGTCCCTGCTTCCTGGCACAGAGTGTCCCAGAGAAACTAGGACTAGGAGCTGCAGGAAAGTCATTGACTGCACGTTGGAAAAGAAAAAGGCTGCTCTCTGACTTGAAGAAGGGGAACACACACAGCTAGAAAGATGGTGGTGAGAGAATAAGGGCAATAAAAAAAGTCTGTCTTTGGACAAGTTTGTCATGGGGGGGGCAAATGAAGGGTAGTCCGTCTCTTCAGTGAGTCTGCAGTGGGAATCAGCCTAAGAGGTGCCTGTCCCTTTCAGGGTCCCTGTCTGTCAGTCAATACTGCTGAGTGAGACAGAAAGCGTCGGAGTGGAAGGCAGTCACTGTCTGGAATGTCCTGGGTCCCCTGTCACCTCTTCAGACTCATCCACCCCAAGGCATCTGCCATCAGCATCATGTGCTGGACTTGTGTGGACACAAGCATGACTCACTCACTTCTGCCACAAATACTTAACAGTAGGGAACAGCAGGTAAACAGATTTTCTTTCAGTTACTGGATACATTAGAGAAAGACTGTAGTTTATTTCTTAAGGATTTTAATAAGGACATTTCCATTTTCATGGGCCTGATAAAATTTTAATAATGCTTAAAAGACCATATAACTACATAAAAATACTGAAAGTCAACACAGATTGAAAAATGTGACCTAACTAATATACGCATTAATATACCTAAAATACAATATTCCTGCTGCAGTGTGGTTTTTCACATTGACCCCTTCGACAATGAAATATTAAGTAGTTCCACAATTTCAGCATAAGAAATTTTGCAAATAATGCTGAGGCTTTGACTTTGGAATCTTTAAGGAAAACACAAGTTATGAATAGTATACCTGACAGAGAAGGAATCAGAAAATAAAACCAGAAATAAAATGAATGTTGACAGAACTGTGGCCATCAGATGTTCCATTAATCACTGCATTATTTATTGAATGGCTTCAATTTACACCGTGGAGTGAATTACTCAGTGCTTTATCTTCTCTCTTATTCTAGCAAAAAAGAGAGTACATGAGTCCACCTTAAAACAGTCTTATACACATAGTGTCATTAAATTCTGCCATTAAAAACTGGCAGAATGCATCTGAACTATTTTCAAGACACTGTCCACTTAAACAACATGGACATTTTACACGCTTGAGTATACCAATTTAAAAACTCATTAAATTGTTTTATTATTTTAAGAATATTTAAGAAATATAGGTTCTTAGTATATCCGTAAACAATAGGCATTAAATACTTATACTGACAAGGAGACTTAGCATCAAGTAAAAACACTATATAAAAAAAGTAAATAGCATTTAATAGGTATCTGTCTTAAAAAAAACATGACTACCAATCAGATAGAGAAAAGAGACTCGATTTATAACAAACACTTGATCCAATAGTTCATTAAAAGTGTAAAGTGTGTCATCTTAAATCTTATTTTAAAACTTGTTAGTTATTAAAATTTAGATCTCTGTACAGAAATTTTATCTAGTTAAAACAAGGGTAAGTGAGAAGGGCGAGAACACCAGTGTCCGATCCAGCAGCCGCTGGAGCATTTGTAATGAGGTGAGCTCAGAGTGAACTGTGCCCCAAGTACACCAGACACACTGAATTTCGAAGGCTGAGTAAGCAGAACAGAACGTAAAATATCTTACGAAAAATTACTTTCATGGATTTCATGTGGTTATACTATGTCAAAGAAAGATTTTCACCTGTTTCTTTTTACTTTTTTCTCACATGGTTAGTAGGTTATTTCAAATGATCACCCTCCTGTTGGATGGCTCTGGTCCAGCTGATGAACACTCTTGTAGCTGTCTTTTCCTTGCTTGGCAAGAAATATTTCCATTTTACACATGGAAACATGTCAAACTGTCTTAAAGGGTTCAAGCACATTTTCCTTCCCCCTAACACTGGTTAAAAATAAACAAGGTGAGTATCAATATAGAAAAAGCATATTAAGTGGAGAAGAACAGCATAAGATGTTTGTGGCTGTGTGTGGGCTCATAAAGAAGATGACTGTGTGGTTCTATGTGTTTGCTTATAGATGGACAGGATGTTTCTGGAAGGACACACAGGCTGGTCGGCATAGAAATACTTTGCACATCCTTTTGGACCTTTTGAATTTTGAGCTGTCATCATCTATTGAGAAAATATACTTAAAAGCTATAAAAAAAAACATACAAAAAAGGAATAAGAGAAAGTGAAACATAAGCACTATATATTTATAAGCAGCTTTAACTCTATACTACATACTACATGCACCCGCATACTTCATATTCATAGAGGGATTTGTCCTGTTCAGGGCACATGTTTAAAAATAATTGCCTTGATTTGGGGTCCTGCATCAATTAGCACCAAATCAAGAAACCTCCAAATGGGATCTCTGTTGCCTGGGCTAACTAGTATGAAAAGTGAATAATTGACTTGAAAGCTTTCCAAACGCTACACTATTTAGATTTTCCTAGATCATCACATCAGATCACATCTGAAAAACACTGTAATAGTACAGATCAGAAGAACCACACTTAGAGAGGAGAAACCATAACACAGCCACATAGTTTGAGATATGGTAGAAAGTTTAGACCAATGAATTGCGGGCCTACTCTGTGTCAGGTTCAGTACAAGACCCTGGGGTTAAAAGACCCAGAGTTGCTTCGAGACTCACAGAGGAACCCAAAGTTAAGACAAACTGTGACTACCCTTCTGTAGTGGGTCACCAAAGAGGGAGCAACTAATTCTACCTTATAGAAACCAGGGATGAGAAGTCTTCATAAATTTTGTGCATTTATATACAGAATAATAAAATAGACACACATGACATACCCAGTTTAAATCTTTTGCAAGACAAAAGGAAGGGGAAAATATAAACACTGAAAACTTTTCAGATGAAACTAATTATCTGGATGAAAATCAAAACATCATCACATAATTTGGAGGATACTTGGAATTTACCTAAACAAAGCAAATATAAAGCTTTGGGTGGGGGGAGTGGAAAAAGTCATGCATTTTTTCCCTCTTCAATTAGCATTTGTCATCAGTGAGAGAATCTAATCTAATGAAGAGACACGTCTCTCAGATGACATTCCTGACCCTGAGCATTCCAACTCAGATCACTCAGTACTGAAAGATTTCCTGTAAAAATTAAATGACTACTTGAAGAAATGCTTTAAGAAATGAAAAGAAGCCTCAGGGTACTGTGGGTTCCCACTGTAAAATGAAACATGACCAACCTAGAAAAAGAAAGAAAAACACTCTTGCAGTAGAGACAATTCACTAAAACTTGGAAATCAGAATCAATTTCTAATTGCATTCTGGGGCAAGACAGAAAAAAATACTTTTCAGTGTGTGGTTGGTAGTTTTGTGAAACAATATTTTGAATTAATTTTTGTTTTGTTTTGTTAAGAACAGTACACTGCAACATCAAGAGATGCTCAGCCTCCCTCTGCAAAGAGACTGCGGTTAAAGAGAGACAAAGGCTTGTGGAGAATGGTGGTCCTTCCTACTATTTCAAGAACTGACTCCTGTAGAAAAAGAAAGCATGGTCATCAGGGAAGTGGAGCACATTAAATGGAATCCTCTATAGGAAACCATACTTTGGGGGAAAACTACTAGGGTCACGAGTTCTGGCAATAAATATTCAATGAGCTCCCTGCAGGAGCAAAACAGGGAAGGACTGTGTGTGGTGGGACATTGCAGTGTTCATCCCCAGGGGCCTGTCTGCCTGCAGACAAGAGGAAGCACTCACAGTCCTCACAGCTGGATTCCAAGTCCTTACCACCTCCAAGGGTTCTCAGTCCTACTTTTTCACCTGGGGAACTATCCATCTCAGCCACCTCCAGGTTACAGAGTGAAATCTGATCTGTTCTTGAACCTGTTAGTCACACCCATGAAAACCAGTCTGCTCTCACCTGGCCCTCTGCTTCCAGGTCACTGTTCACATGCCTGTCTTCTCTCCATCACTCCCAGGTTCCACTCTCACACCTGTGGTCTTTGCACAAGCCGATCCTTAAGTGACCTCCTGCTGCACCAGCCTCTTCTCACAACCACACCTGTGCCCTGCCTTCTGTCAGTCATGGTCTGGTCACCTGTCAGGACCAGTACATGTATCTCTTCTGGGTGGATGTTCCCTACCACTCTAACTCCTTTTTTCATTCCAGGAACATCTAGTAATAGCATTACTTACTTCCCTATCTATCTCCCAGCCCTACCAGAGTATGAGTTTCTTGAAGAACAGGAGTGGTGTTTTATTTGAATACCATTGAATATCCAGAGTCAAGACAAGTGCCTGGTACACAGCAGGGGCTCAATATGTTTTGTTAAATGTTGATGAATGTGTAAATAAGCAAATAAGCAGGCAGGTTAATGAGCAAAATGTGGTCTTGGTACATGTTTAAGAATACAGGCTTTGTGATAAAATACACAAATAGATGTCTACTTATTTGACTGTAGTGAAATGTAAATGCTATTTTCACCAACAAACATGCTTGTGCTCATGGCTGATTGTACATACAAGGGGTAGTTTCATATGTAAAGCTAACATGTTAGTATGAGCTGCTTTCAAAAATCTGTAAAATCTAAAACATGACAGGAAATTACTAGATTTCAAACTATGTTATTTTCTTACACTAGACAGCTATGATGTCAGAGACAGAAAGTAAAGGAAGAACAAAAGGAATAGCAATGATACGTGGATGCAACACATCATAAAGAAAACGCCTACCTGGAAAACTCAAAAATGCAAAGCAAACTGCATAGGCTATGACTTTAAGAGGAGAGTTCACACTTGCTTGTTCAAGTTAGAAATTTCCTGTTTACATCCTGTACAAATTATGTAGTCAGGTCTTTACTGTAGACATGACATCTCTTGCCATGAATTACAGATTCTTTTTACATATTCTGGTAGGCTGATTTTAAGCACTGATTACATAGTATGATTTTATCATTACAGAGGCCCATATCATTATTCAATAAAATGTTGGCTACATTTATGAAGATATATGATTTGCTGTCTGTTGCTGATGGCAAACTTGTTTATGACAAGAGGGTTCCTCTGCCATCAGGTTCATCAAAGCTGGCAGAACATGAGGGAAGACTCTGGAGTTTAAAGCCAGGTTATGGATAAAGACAAGAACAAGAAAGCCAATAAGCCCTGACCAGAAATTCGTGGTTGAGGTGGCAGAGACTGAGACAAAATAAAGGCAAGAGTCAAAATTTTTCTCCAAAAGTTCTACTTATATTACAAATCGATTAAGTACAGTGTACTGCTCTACTAATTTGGAACTGCAGAGTCGATTAAAAAATTGTGAAGATGGTTTCCTGTTGCACCATCCCACGGATATGAAATCTACTTGAAGATATTATTTATATGAGGCAAATAATACTGTGATTTAAATTTTTAAATAAGGTTCGTATTTCTCAATTCTTCAACCAGAGGATCCAAACCAAATTAAATTAATTTCATTTTTAGTGTTTAATTATAACAATAATGCTCATTAGAAAAACAATCCCTATATTTGCTTATTAGAATAATTCAAATCAACTAAAATATATGTGAAAATATATTTAAGAAAACAATGCTTAACAAAAAACATTCTCATAAATGAACACAAATTGCCCTTTAAAAATGATGGATAGGGGATGCTTCCTGGACACCCCAGGAGAAGAAGCAGGGATCGTGTTCCAGGCCCAGCTGGATCCTCGGCTTCAGAAGCTCGGTGTGTCTTCCTACATGTGGTGAAAAGGACCCCCTGAGACCTCTGACCACAGAAAGGCTCGACTACAGAAGCCGGGAGCAACTGGCTTCAATTTCCTTCTTCCTGCAAATTCCTCAGCATTTTCTATCGCACTTCACCTCCTGGGCAGTCTCTACATCCGGTCTGATACTGTTCACTTCCTCACCAGCACAGCCTCATGGCTCAGAGTTCAGCTGCCCCAGGTCCACGGCGTTAGTCTCTTCGGCATTAAAAAATACTAAGGGATAGGCCTGGGGATGATGCTGAAATCAAGGTGGTAACATCTTCCCCCCTTCTCCATACTGCCTTCTAAATCTTGAAAGCTTGAGAACGAGGCAACCTTCTCAAACTCCGCAGAAGAGAACAGATTGGAAATTGGAGTTCCCTGGGCATAGCCCTGTTAAAAGTAGGTGATTTTGAATCAAGCAAGGTAGGTAAGGTAGGTAAGGTAGGGCCCAATCATCTCATCCGCTTGGGAAGCCATGTCTGGGAAGCTTGTGTAGTGATGAAGTTTTCCATATCTTCTACCCCACCACCTCTTTTCCTCTGTTTTTCTGTGTATTTTCTTTACAATGAAGATAAATTTTTTTTTGCATGCCCTGGTGTCCTAGCAGATAAGGCCACTGGACAAAGTCCACATGCCCACCCAGGGCAGGGGTCAGGGTCGGGCGACAACCCAGGCGAACAACTAAATAAAATAAATACTTCTTCCTCCTTTCTCTTTTGTCGGTCTGCCTCCTTACCTTCATTCCTGGCTGTACCTTTTCTTTAAAAAATTTTTTTTCAAAAAAAAAAGAGATGAATATACATTGTTACCAGTTAGTAAATTTCACAATACCCTGTATAAAACTCATGAACAAAAATATTCTTAAAATCTATTATTTCGTATGGGTTTACGATATTTCTTGCATAGAAAAATTGGCACTTTTTTCATTTCTCAGCTAATGAAAATATTTTATATAGTGAGAGCACAATAAGTAACGTTTAATATGTCTACCCACTATAGTTCAACCTGGGAAAAATAATATAGATTATCAATAATGCAAATATTTTTAGAAGCTCCCATGTGTTTAGTGTAGACGGTTGATCAGCTCCTATAGTAATTCATTTAACCAAAATTTAGTCAATTTTGCTGCTCTAAAAACTTATGAAGGACTAATCAGTTGATTCCATGATAGATAATAAAAAATTCCTGAGGCTATTATTGCAGCTTTATTTATTCACCACTTTGATTATTTTAGCTTCAAAAAATGTTTAAAAATAAAGTTTATCAATCTGCTAAATTGTAATCGAAGAGATATTCTGGCCTAGTGACATATCTGAATCCACATTATTTATCTCTCTAACCTGTACTAATAATCATTTCTAAAGCCAGTGCTATTTTCTGGTCATTCAAAATTAAAGCATTTAAGACAATAAAATTGTGCCTTATTCACGTATGCTAATTAGCCTTCCTTAGAGTTGCAAGGTGTATACAGTGTGCACAAACAGAAAAATTCAAAATGTGTGAAAATGGTAAACATGTTTTACAGGACTTTTAGTATACCGACAGACATCAAAATGGAGCAGAAACTAGAAAGATGTTCATAATTTTAACCCAGAATAGATGAGAGTTCAAAGCATGAGGCTATCCTCATGTATTTCAGGACACAATCAACAATGGAAGACACTCTCAGGGGTGAACAAGACAAGGAGCAGTGATTAATGGGGTAACAACATCTGAAATAAAGTTTATGATACAACAACCTCTGAAAATAAAAGACAAGGTGTTAACATGGAAAAGTTTAGGAATGAATGTTAATGGTTTCCACAATGCACAGACAATGATGTAAAATATTTATTCATGTAAACTAAGGTCAAATAGCCATGTACAACAGGAAAACAGTTGTCAATATTTATTACTAATTTGTAATCTTATTGATATGTCATCTCTTAATTAAAATGCTAGGTTACTTATTATTCATCATGTCATTTCTTTTCTAAGAGACAGACTAAATCCAGGTGAAACAGTAAAAAGATGTGAAGGTCTTGAGTTAGGGGTCCTGATGAATCATTACCACTTTGGTGATTCACAGATACTTCAAGGTACCTTCCAAAGGGGCCTAAAACAATGGAAAGGTGTTATAGAAGCAGACCCCTGGCAGCGGGGTCGCTTTCTTTTTTTAACTTTGAGGTATATACTACATCATGTTATTAGACTCTTCCAACTCATTATCACATGTTTCTGCAAACATCCTTACAATGGTGAATGTGCGCTGTAAATTCCCACACCGCATCGTTTCATCTCAGCCAGTAAACTGATTCATGAGTAGGATAAGGAAAGGATTAGAGTTCCACAGGCTGAGGTTTCCAAAAAGGAATTAGGGTAGAATCAGGGGACATTAGGTAGGAGAGAAGCTGAAATAAATTTTAAAAAATGTTCTGTGGCAAAGGTGGAAACTCAGAGGCTTCCATAGGGTCCCAGAGAGAGCAAGAAGGAATGTGACCGGGCTGTGAGGGAGAGAGAGGCACTGTGGCAAAAGGCAAAGCTGGCCCTGTCTAGCAGCAGCGGCCACCACAGGGCTCCAGCAGGTCGCTGCCATGTGTGGATGCGAACCCAGGGCTGCCAGATGTGCAGAATCACTCAGGGAGGCCAGCAGTCTAGATGTGCATGTGAAACCCCTGAATTTCTAGCTATGGACCAACTAATTCTTCATTCGATTTTAAGTTTTCCTTCTCTGACTTTTATTTAGCAGGCTGGGATTTCTCAACAGGATGATATTTATTTGCCAAAAATCACATTTTCAACTGAAGCTTCTTCATTGGAAAAATGAAAGAAAATGAGGAATGAAACACAGACATGCTGGCGCTTCCTGGTGGAGCAGCAGTTGGGTCACTCACCTCTGAAGGAGGCAGGCCATATACCTTGGGGTTTGAGACCCCAGTCTGGTGGGGAAACCACCAGTGTGAACAAGTAAATAAATAAAAATAAAGATGCTTCCTCCTCCTCTCCCTGCCTGCCTGCCTACTTGGCTTCATTCCTGCCTGCACCTTTCCTGAAAAAAAAAAAAGAAAGAAAGAAAAAGAAACAGATGCTAAAGCATCTTGTGAGCATGTTGGTAAGCAGTCACCAACACGAGCTTGCCAATGACAAGAATGTCACATGTAACACTAACTGCCCCTGCAGAGGAAAGCCTGGAGGATTGTACTTCTATTTTCTATATAAAAAATGAGGAGACATTCTGAGTCTCTACAAAAGGAAATTACCACAAAAGGCTTTTGATAAAGACAGCTCCCTTTACTGAAATCCCATTAAAAAAGAGAACAAAATGATAAAATCGGACCGAGACGGAATCGTCATGAGCCACACCAAACTGCAAACAGGGTCCAGGCATGTGTCCTAGGTGGCACCTGCTTTTATGTTCCCTTTCCCTGTCCCATTCCTTCCAACTCTCATTTTCCATCCTTGGCTGGGAAAAGAAGGGCTAGGAGCTTCCTAAGGAGGGCTTGTGGGGCGGAGTGCAGGAGGGAGCGGGAAGCGAGGAGGAGAGGCATTTTTGCTTTAGCTGGATTTGGGGAGCGGCTGTCGTCTGGAGCTGGTCTCTGCGGATGGGTGGGCACGAGGGGCTGGAAGGAAGGGGAGGGCTGTCTATTCAACTTGTCATTGCATCACATGCACCCAAGGAAAAAATGTTTACCTGGTGGAGCCACGGTTAACCTTTTTTCCTTGCTGAGCCGGTGCCCTTGGATGAATTCACTCATGGAAGGGGGGCCCTTCAGAAGAAATGAGTCTGTGGAGGTGGGATCAGGGGGAACTCTTAATAAATTCTGTAGGTAGGAGGCCCCTGAAGTCCTGGGACGGCTCTGATCACAAAGGGAAGGTGAAAATTGTCTTGCAGGAGATCCAAGAAAATACATATAGGAAACAAAAAAGTTTTACTTTAATTACCTTTCAAAGCCTCACTGGTGACAACATTATTTATATCGGCACTTAATTTTTTTTTAACATGTAAATCAAGATTTGTGCTATTGTTTATACTTTCCACACCAGGATACAACCCTATTTGGAAACTGTATTAGAAAAAAAAAACTGTATTGGAAGAAAAGATTGATTACAGTTAGTCTGTTTGAACCACAAATAGAAAATATTTCAATCATTTGATTCTTTACTGAAAGTGGCTAAGAAGAAAAAAATCGTATCATTCACTGAAAATACAGGGTAAGTATTTGAAACCCAGAACTCTAGAAAAAGGTTACAGAATCAAGCCATTACAAACTTTCCAAGTGATTTCCCTGAGCAATATTCACATACCGAATGAAAAAGCATAAAAACCTATTTACTTTTGTAAGAAAAAAGCTATCCATAATGCATTCCATTTGGCCTACATGAAGACACCTCTTTGCCGTCAATCATAGTTTGGTCATACAGACATACGTTCCCCTCGGAGACATGCTCATCTCTCTGCCCCAGTGGAGAAGTAGCTGTCACCTGGCACTATTACCAGAGGCACAATGACCTTTCAAGTGACCACCCAAGGAAAGCATAGCTCCATGCTTAACGTCCGCCTTTTATCTACCAATTTTTAGGCTGGAAGGAAGGGACAGGCATATTTATGCATTCAAGGAGCAGCACAAATGCCGACAGACACTTGAGAATTACATTGCGGTTAATCAAGAGGTGGGGTACAGAGGACAAAGGAATAAACATGATTATCAAAAGGTTTTGATCTGGAAAAACCATCATCAAGACCCATTTATACACCCACTCCCATTTTCCCCCTTTCCCCTCACTTCCATAATAAAGCACATTACTTTTTGCAGTTAACTAAAACCTGGCCACTGCCCACACTATGAAGATCACTGCATGCATACCTTTTCCTCTGAGTGCCACTGCTGACCCGAATGTTGGGTGTCTGTGGGCCCTGACTATGCAGGAGGTAAGTGTCTATGGTGGGCACGGTGACTGCCGCCTCCCCACTTACTTTAGGGCTGCCGATCTTGCTCTTCCCAAGTTTGCCTTTGCTGCGTCGGGACTGCTCATGGTCAAACTCTAAGTCCTCAAGCCGCTGGGTCAGGGCGAGTTTTTGCTGGATAGCCATTTGTAACAAAGTGTTTAGAGTCTTCTTCTCGTCCTCTGCGGCTGCTAACTGTCTCTGCATCTCATCCAACTGTGTGACATATTCATCGCATCTGGAACCAAAACAGAGACGTGGTCAGAAGACCCTGTGAAGGGGAATTTGGAACTTAAGCTGAAAAGCAATGAATTTTACTGGGGCGGAGAAATTTAGGACACTGGTCTTCCTAGAGCAGAATGGAGGTAACCCATGACAGTCGAAAACCAGAAACTGTAGAGGTTCAATAACCAGAGGTTCGCCTGTCCATGGAACATATATGTTCACTGGTGGCGGAAGAATGAACAGCAAGCTTTCATCAGGTAATGTTCGCAGCATCTTAGATGTGTTACAATAGCTTCTTCTACTGTGTAACACTGTATTCTTGGAAGACTGTGCCAACTTTTTTTTATAAGCTATGCCTGTAGCATGCAAAATAATCATAATGTGTATGAAGACAGCATTTTCCCTTTTTATCTCTATTTATAGGTTTTATTTGAATTGAGTACAGGCTGCAGCTATCACTACTTTCAATATGGCAGATTTTCCTGCAAAGGAAACTGGAATGTTTTCAAAGATTTCTTAAGCAGATGATTAAGCAGGAGTCGTCACAGAACACTGAGCGCTTAGAGGTGCTGACAGAGCGGGCTGCCAGGCGTATCTTTATCCACCAGACACTGGTGCTGCAGCAGGAATCCGAGCCCAGGGCTGTTTTCCCACCAAAGTCAAACCTGAACACATAGCTTGGAAGGAAGAAGTATTCATGAGATTATTTAGGTATTTCTGAATCTATTTACCCACTGAAACTATTAATAACAAATGCTCTTCATGCACCAGCAGACAGTCCATGTCTTTGTGGAATTATCCAAAATATCAAGTGCAAACTTTGAAATTAGCACTGGACCTGCAGCATTTTAAAAAACAGACTGCAGTAAAAGAACCTGAGATCTAAATGGGTCTCCATTTTCTTTAACATCCAAAGTCAAAAGTCAAGAAGCACAGTAGGGAGAGCAGAAAAAAAATTCAGGGCCAAGGAAAATACAACATGGATTTCAGGAGGTTGGATTTATTTTAATTAGTCAGATAATAATGCTTTTTAAAATACCATGGATGAAGGCAGTTATTATACCTGAAAAAGACATTTCTGTGAAAATGCACTATTTAGGGGTAATAATTCTCATACAAACCAGATTGATACTTTAAATGTCTCTTGAAAAATGTTTTATTCAAAGAGGAAATTTATGTCTTCTTGATTCTTCTGTGGTGGGGTTCAGGGCAGACCACCCCAAAATATATCTTAGGGATATTGATTCTTTTAAATTCAAGTTACTCAAGAAACAACAGGTACAGGATACTCAGACTGTCCTTTGTTCCTGTGAAAGCAGAACATAAACCTCCCATGTGAAAGTGCCCTCCCTGTCCAGGGGGCTTGAGAGAGGAAATACAGTGATGGCTGGTGAACGATACCCACCACTTCTCTAATTAGTGCCCATGCCCAACTTTCTTTGTCTTTTAGGCTCTTTACAGGTTTACTGTTTGTCAAAAAGGTATAAGCGCTGCATGTTCTGGTCACTTGGCTGGGGTGCATATCTCTGGGATCCCCACGGTATAACATTAAAATGTTCTCTCCAAGTTAAACATGACTTGTGTCAACTGAATTACTAGACTAGCCAAAAAACTTAGAAGGGGAAGAAAGTTCTCTACACCTGCCCAACTTCTTTCATCAGAGGGGGAATGCGAACCATTCCCTTTCTCCATCCTGCCCACAGTGGCTGGAGGTGAGCGTGTCCTACGCCCCCATCTCTACTGTGCAGCAGCCCCAGAAGTCACCTCCCTTGGGCCTCCACCCACTTCGTCTCTCAGGGACATGGTCTTGTCACCATCAATGCCAGGAGGCTCAATCACAAACTAGGAGCTTGAGCCTTTTCTCCTCTGGTACAAAGAAAAAGGATGGATACCAGGGCTTCTCTGAAACCCCCAACTTTTTTTTTTAACTCATATCATCTACCTGTAAATTATTTACTGAATCTGCAAATTAAGCCATCTTATCTTTTGTGAACTGTGCAGCAAATAACATACTATAATAAATTGTATTGCAGGTTTTTTGGTGGGGGGAGGGAGCTGAACTGACAGCAAAAAAAAAAAAAAAAAAAAAAGTGGGTGTGCTTGGTGAAGCAGCAATTAGGTACACTGCCTCCAAAGAAGCAGAGTCCATATATATCCCATGGACCAGGGTTCACTTCCAAGATCCAGGGGGAAAAAAACCAATGTGAACAACTAACTAAAAATAAAATAAAATGCTTCTTCCTTCTCTCTCTTCCTGACTACGTACTGGCCTTCATTCCTGCTTGCACCTTTCTGTAAAAAAAAAAAAAGAAAAAGAAAAAAAAGGATTGGCATGTCATAGTGGCTCAGGTGTGAAGCTGGCATCTGGAGTACAGTCCACATACTGTCCAAGAACCCAGGTTCGCAGCTCAGGACTGAGGGAACAATTTAAAGGGACAAGTAAATAAATAAATGTTCCTTCCCTCTCTTTCTTCCTGCCTGCCTGCCTTCCTCTTAACAGGAAAGAAAGGAAGAAAACATGGATTGAGTGGTCAATAGACATCCAGCAGAGAGCAAAGGGGTTGAAGATGAGGGAGACACTGGCTTGCTCCCTCCTTCTTCTCTCCAACTCTATTAAATGATGCTGTTTGGAAAATAATTTCCCAGCAGTTGTGTGGTTTAAAGAAACTGTCATGGTCATGTGAGTCCACATAATTTTGAGACTGACTAAAGCGTGTTGAGTACATCAGGGGTGCAGGCCCCAAGAGGATGAAGGAGCTGCGCTGTGAACCCCGGCACACAACCACGGCCAGGAGAGGCGGCAGGAGGATGCGAACACTCTCCGAGAAGGCTTCTCGATAACACAGGATTCAGGCTACGGATGCCACTGGCTCTTGGATCATGAGCACTGGAATTGATTACACGGAGGGCCTACAGCACGTGGGAAAAACAAGACTATGCAAGTGCCATTACATTGAGGATGACTGTGTCAAGAAACTTAGTCAACTTGAAAATTTCCAAAAGAAGTATGTTGGAAATGGGAATAATTTAATGTGGGAATGTCACAGAAAGGTATCATTGCTTTGCATCATTTAAGAAACCTCAAGTATTTGCTAGGTGATCTTCCTGGAATAAGAGAAAATCTTGTCCAAAGTCTTCAAGACAACACTGCCTTTTCTGGAGCCAAAATTGGACTTTAAGTAAAATAATGCTCATCAATAAGTATCTTATTTCAATATAAAATACAACTTGAAATTGTTGCTCCTAAAGAGTATCAAATATATAACCATCAATAGAACTAACTATAAGGATGCTATATCATGGCATTTTAGAAAAAGAGTCCATCATATGTGGAAAATAAATAATCAGACATGCCTTACTAAATTGGAGGTGAGACTTAAAGTACATTAAATCATTTTTAAGAGAAATGCAAACCAATCATTTTGATTTTAATATAGTCTTCATTATATAAATATATATCTTAGTGTAGATATTGACTCAAAGGTCTTTGAAGTGATTTAAATATATGACACATTCTTTATTGTATTTATTTTAAAGAAAAGCTGCAGAGGAATGAAGGTGAGTAGGCAGGCAGATAGGGACAAGAGGAAAAAATACTGTATTTTTATTTAGTTGTTCAGACTGGTTGTTCCCCAACCCTCAACTGGCCATGGGACCCAAATCCGGTCCTTGGGATGTACGTGGACCATGTTCAGCTGGAGGAGGCAGACCAAGCCAGTACTGCACCAGGGCACGCCAATATTTAGTTACTCAGGGAATGGGTTATTTTTCTTTCTGGGAGGCTTTTTGTTTGTTTGTTGGGCTAATTCTCGGACACATAAGCTCTAGAAAAGATATCCATTATATTCATTTAAAAGCAATTCTTTGTAAAAAAAATTGCTCCATCCAGGGTGTCCAGTAGAGGGCTCGGGAAAGCAGCACAAAAGCTTTAATCTTAAGGTTTGTCAGAGCGAATCTCCACATTTTCTTCACACCTTACTCAGCACACCAAGTGCACCCTTACACGTGCATTTCAGATTCCTTCCCCAGGCACCACACTGGTCTTGGAAGGAAAACTATTACCTTGTTGCAAACATGGCTCTTAGGGATGAGAAGGTTGCTGCATCTTCTTTCAAAGCCTTCAGTTCATTTCTGAGTTTCGTCATTGTTTCAGTCACCATTGCTTTTTCATTTTCGTATTTGTTCTTGAGATTGGCCAACGCCACCTCCGCTGCCTGAAGCAGAAAAATCACAATGCTTACAGTTTCATATCAGGATGACTGACTGCCCAGATTTCACCACGCGGGCTCTATCACTCTCTTTCATAAACGGGAAGTGAAAATGATTGGGCTCAATTTAATACAGGTCTATCTAAGGACTTCAGATGCTCAGTAGTTTTTCTTTAATGCCTGAATGTGCTGTGAATTCACAGGCAATTATGTCCAACAAATGGTCAAATGGCCCTAGAGGTCACAACTGTCAAGCAGTCAGGTCCAGGAGCTAAGGGGAGGACAGCAGATCAGTAATTATTTAGTGCAGACTGCTGAGGGAGGGGTTTTCACAAACACAGGGAGGCAACAAGAAACTATTTGAGGAGGATTTTATTGAGAAGTCAGTGAAGCAGCACAGTTTCCACATGAAATCCCATAGAACTTAATCTGGTGCCTGGTACTAGACGGGCCCCCAACACACAGTGAAAGACCCAGCACTGCGAGTTAGAACATGACAGCGCGACAAACTCAAAACTCACATCCCAGGTTGAAGGGCAGAGTATGGAAAAAGAACCCACTGCTTCTTGAATCTTTGCATAGACCTTCTTCTTCAATAAGCAGTGAATTACATCAAGGTCTATTCCTCATCATTCATGAAATCAAAGATTCCAGAATGCAGAGTGGATGATATGTGTGTGAATTTGGGGTCTGGGCATGTCTGAAGTTTCAAATAGAGAACTAGCCTGACATACAGGAGGAAGTAAAAACCAAACCAAACCAAAAAAAGTTGAATGAATCAGTGCATGAAATCAAAATATAATCAGGTGGTACAAGCCAAAATGGAAACAGACCCTTTTTACAAACTGTCAATCACTGCTTTTCCGAGTGTGTAGAAATATTCAATGATGAAAAATTCTACTTCCTGGGATTTCCCAGGAAGACAATTCAAGTTTTTAACATTCTTCACTTCTTTTAAGTGAACAGCTTCAGTCCTTATGCAAAGTGCCTACTTCTACAGAGATAAGGATTATTTTTTCATTCAGACAATGTTGGAAGTGCACCCTTGTGGCTCAGGTGGCTAAAGTGCAGACCATGTAAATAAAATTTTAGGACCTGAGTAAATAAAGGGGTTGGGGGGTTTGAAAAAAACAAAACCAAAACCCAACAATGTTGGAACACAGTAGTTTGTTAATGTCTTACTTCCAAAGTGACTTCTTTTTAGTTTTGATTGAATTTAAAATCAGATTAAAAATACAGTTACTTATAAAATATTTTATTGAATTTTTTTATTTAAAATTTCATTTATTCATTTTGTTTCCAATCCAGTCTCAAACCTGGGTCCACGGCTCTTACAGCCTGCCTTAGCCACCTGGTTACAGAGTCTAAAGAATACTTTAATATTTTCTGTAATACTATCACTCCATGGAATCTTTAGAAAGCTTATGGAGTTTTAAAATAGAAATAATATGGATTGAGAAAGTTATCCAGAATGCAGAAACTGACCTGAGGGAACATGGCAGTTATTATAAATTGTTCAAAGTTTGGGTACATATTTATTTAGAACAGATCATTGTAAAAATATAGATGTAATGAAGTTGTAGAAAAAGTGCATGAAGCAGAAGCACTAACTCACAATGTAGGAGAAATGACCCCAAGTGATTCAGCTTTGTCTGAAATTTGTCCACAAATTGCACAAATCCTTTTCAAAAGCTCATCATCCTAGCTATCCTTGATTCATTAGATTTGCTGACATCTCTAGTCACCACACTCTCCACACATTTCTAAAGTTGACTAAAACGAAAAAATCTTGTTTCTAGACACAGAGTCCACAACATGATCACATCATTCTATTCTGAACTTCTCTACTACAGTTCTTCTATCTGGAATTACTGCTCCCTCTTTTGGAAAACAATTTCTTACCTTTAAGAACAAAATCAAAATGTGCTTCCTGAATTTTTTTCTAACTGCTCTAGGAAACATTTGCTATATCCCTGCAATGCTCCCACAGCTTGGATTTCAGCAGGTAGAACATCAGACTGAATATCTAAGTCTCTTCTGACACCCCTCTAGTCTGGGCTGACCATACACACTGTTTTAAACAGGACGGTACTATTTTTTTCATATTTCCATACCGTCCCATCATTCTAGTATAAATGTCAATTTTGTCCCATTTTTTAATAACAGGGCAAAAGGGACAGTTGAGCTACCCCAGGCCCAGTCTTTAATGCTCCGCTGTAAAGATGGCCCTTGCTGGTGCTGGCCGTGGCAGGACAGGGCCACTGCTGTTGTTCTCACCTCCTATGAGGAAACAGGAGCCGCTGGAGAAGAGGACTCCCTTCCGATCCAGGTGCGCCTGTTTCTTCAAAAGAAGCAGACACCGCGGTGTGGTCTGGTGGCTGGTAAGCTCTATTTCTGGCACTGAGGTGGTTAAAGTGACGTGTGCTTTTAGGCAGGACATTTGTAGCAGGGCTTCCAGGGCGCCTAAGGTGCAAAAATTCCTTGCACCAGCCTTGCCTGTTTGTATGAAGTCCCACCAGACCACACATTGGTTACCTACACCATTGCTGATTGCACAATCCCATCCTATTTTTGCCATCCCGATGTCCTATCCTAGACTCAAGGAAATATAGTCAGACTACCCTAGTCTAAGTTCTCTTTTGGAAGGTAGGGGCCAAATGTCAGTCTTTTTTTAATGTTTAGCAACTAGCAAGTTTCATACACACATGAGCTTTATAACATCTGCTTATTACATCAGAAGGCACTGTACCTGCAAAAACTCCTGAATTATTAAAACTTCATAGAGAATACAGAATGACTAATTTAAAACAGGAATTCCCTTTTATCACGTACCACAGAATTTTCACTTTAGCCTTAATAACGAACATGCCACAGTATTTAAATGCAATGCATGTCGTCTTGAGCTACTTGAAGCTATTTATGGCACCTAAGCCTCCAGCAACAAGATCACTAAAATGGAAACTAAATGCAGGGCTAGAAAGGTGTTTTCATTTAATTTGCCAAGCCCACAAGGGCTGTAACAGTAAAATAATGCAAGCGGTAACAAAAACCACTGTGAAAGTAAAATTCAGCCAACAACGACACTGTGTCCTGCTCTGACTTTCTATGGATTTGTGCTTTCCCCTCTAAATTGCCTGATATGTTCTGTCCTGTGACATTTATAGGTGTGCGCTGAACTCCTAGTAGATGAACTTTCTGGGTGGCTCAATCATGCTCTATCATGCCTCTGTGCCAACTGCAATTGAAGACACTATTATAGATCTAGGATTCTAGAAGTCAGAGAAGATAATGTGAATGGCTTGACCAAGAATAACAAGGAGATTATGTCCTTGATAAAAGTTGTCTAAGCCTCCTCTAACATAGTATTAGTCATTTATAGTCACTCTAAATCTGGGGGTGTCTTGATTGTAACAGAGTGTACAGTAACACATGCCTTCATTTTGACCTCAAATTGAAGTCAGTCTTGCAAATTTTCATTCACTCTAATCTTTTCTATTTTCCTGAAGTAGTAGGCACAAAATAAGAGCCATTTTGCCTTTAGATGCTTATCAAACAGGTTTAGAGTACAGCGCTTACGATTTGGACCTCCGAATTAATGTATGGGAACTGAAGACAGACACTACACAGCAATAAATGACATTGTGTTGTGGTTCCCTCAGGTAAGGGCCAGAGGAGCAGAAATTCTGAGACGAGCCCTCACTCTCCAATATGCACCGCTTGCACTTGCAAGAAGGTATTTGCTGCTTTGCTGCTTCTCTTTATCAGGAGAATAAGGCACCTTTCTCAAGTGTCTCTTTTGAGACTCACTTTCGAGAGGAACTAAACAGCAAAGGTCAAAATATTTTCCTGCCTGTATTTCATAGCACTGCTAACCAGTCAAACTCAAGGGTGTAAAATAAATTCAGTCATCTAGGAGATCTCAAAAATTAGGGAGCATTCTATGTTGTAGTGTTCCTACTTATTCCAGAAGGACCAGATCTAAGGCCAGGAAAATGCTCTGATGTGCCAAAGGAACCCAAATTTCAGCTCTGTGGTCACTAGCAGAGCTAACGTATACCCTCACCTCTATCTCTCTTCTTTGTTTCAGCCTGTCAATGCATCTGTCTTTCCTGAAGGATTTCCCTTGGACATGCTGTCATGCCAGCCCACCCTGTCACCCCTCCAGCTCCTGTCTCCACCCTCCAGTGCGCACTCCTTCCACATCAATTTTCCCCTTTGTTCCTGCTCTGACTTCCTCATCTCTGCTTCAACCTCACTGGGACCTCCTAGATCATCAATCCACCCCCAGATTATAATCCCATTCTGCTCTGGCACTGGGACAGTTAGTTTATTCCTCCACTGAGTAGGAGTCCAGACTTTCCTCCAGAGAAGAGTGGACACTCAGGGCATGCAGGAATAAACGCGGTTGGACGGGGCCGGCATATGTGGTCAGTGGAATGGGGTCACCTGTTTGTTGGCCTTCAGCACTACCCGCAACGTGGCGATCTGCTCGCGTTTGGTGCTCAGCAGGGACTTCAGCTTGAGGATCTCCTCCATTAAGGCTTCCTTGTCCTTGTCGATCATGGGGGCCAGCTCCCGCGCTGCTGCTCTCTGGCGAGACAGTTGCAAGGACCGGTCCACGGCTTTCTGCAGGTGCTTGATTTGGTCCCGGATTATGGCATTGAGGTTGTAGATGTTCATTGGCTCTTTGCGGATGTCACTGGTATCTAATACTGGTGATGACGGCGGGGCAGTAATAACAGGAGAGATTGTGGGGGTTTTGGTTGGACTTGGTTCCTTGCTAGCCTCTGTGTTTTCTTTTGAGACAGGTTCAGATGAGGTCCTTGTTTCTACAGGGGATGACAAACCCCGCCGGGATAACCGTGGAGACAAAAGTCCCCTGGGGTCGTCAGGCCCTTTCAGGCTGCCGCTGCGGGTGACTCTGCTTTGCCGGTAGTAATCCAGCATGACCCTGTTGGGGGTTTCGTTATTACACAGACACACATGGTGGTACAGCTGAGCCAGCTCCTCACTGAACGTCACCAGCTCATCCTGGGCCGTATTGAGCGTATTGTGATTTTCATTGGCGATGCCGGTCATCTTTTGCAGCTCCTTCTCCATGTGGGCCATCTTCTCCCCGCTCTCCTTGGTGGTTTTCTCAAGGCTTGTCACCTGCTCATCATACATTTGGATCTTGCTTTCGTACTTGGTCTTCTCTTCAGTGTAGTTTTCCACGGATTTATTATATTTCTCCTTTAAGGCCTTAATTTCAGCTTTCAAATCAATCACCTCCGTTACTGCCACTCTGTATTTGCACTCAAGAATCTCCAAGCCATTGATGTCCACCTCATAGTCATGGGCCTCCTCCCCGGAGTCCCGGCCCTTCTCCCTCTCCAGCTCGGCCTTAAGCTCCTTCACCCCCTGCAGGCTCCGCATGGCGTTGACATGCTCCGTGAGCCGGTGCACTCGCTCATGCTGCTCTGTCAGCGCGCCCTTCGTGTGCTCCAGCTGGGTCTGGGACTCCTGGAGATTGGCCAGGAGAATAGCCTTTTCCCGCTCGACCTGCAACGGCAGAAGAAAGTCTTAGAATGACTTCAAAGCAATGCCCATGATGAACTGACTCAGCAGCCAGCATGCATAGATGTAAGAGGGCTGCTGCAGAGGTGATGCCCCCTTTGTTTCAAATTAAATCGCAGTGTTTTCTTATCTGAGTAGTTCTGCTAAGTCCATCAACTGGAAAGTACATCATTCTAAAAGAATTATGCTATGTATATTTACACACTCAAATTTTCATGCATTATACACATACACTCATGAAACTTGAATGTTATTCAAACAAGCTCATTTTTAACTTTGAACACCTTGTAGAAACTATAATATGACTTCAAGATATAAGCATAGTATTTAGCACTATCTTTGAGAGTCAAAAAATAATATCTGTTCCTTTGTTAATGTGGTGTGAGAGTCTCGGGTTCCTTCCCAGAGATCAACCCAAATCACATTTAAAACTTAAGGCTTTAACTTACTAAATAATTCTCAGAACATTAATCATCCCCTTTAAAATAAGCCTCCAAATAGACATGTACCAAATTTGATAGCTCTTAATACAGTAATCAGTAATCAGAGAAAACAGAATTTAGAGACTAAAAAAAACAATTTAAAAATTATTTCAGCTCCTTCAGTCCAAACTGGGGATTAAAAAAATCAGCAACTAATTTGAATAACATGATAGTTTTATTATTATGTAGATGGTACTATTGTGTATTGAAAAATACTCAGGTCTCAGTGAGTCCTGGTTGGGTAGTGGTTGGGTGCAGTTTATAATCATTCTGAGGTCACAGGTTCATATGCCAGAGCCGAAGGCAGCAACCAAGAAGAAAAACTAAATAAATAAAATGCTTCTTCCTCCTCTCTCTTCCTGCCCAACTGCCTGTCTCTGCTCACCTTCATTCCTGCCTGCACCTTTCCTTTAAAAAAAAAAAAAAAGAAAGAAAAACACTCAGGCCTGTATGTAACATCCTTCTCATTAAACACAGGTAGATAAGAAATTGCAATATGGGAATTAAAACACATTTTATCTCCTTCTATACAGGCAGTCACTATTATAAATTAAGAACTTTCACATGCCTGCAACATGTTTTTCCAGAAGCAAATAATAGTGTTTCAAGCATTGTATAAGAGGTATCATGTTGCTCACATCCTTCTATGCTTGTTTTTTTCTTTTCTTTCTTCTTATGTTTTAAAATAAACCATCAACAGACCTGCTTTAAGGACAATGGACTGATGTTGACTGTCTTTACATCTAAAGGAAGAGATCCATTCAAACTTGCCTGGATCCTACATTATATGCTTCCAAACTCTCCTAAATTCCTAGGAGGCAAGTGGAATGATGATTTTTATACAATAAACATAAATTATTAAAATATAATTTTTATCTTAGTCAACATATTAAAGAGATGTTTATCATATAGTAGAGTAGTACTGTCACAATTCTTTGTGACATCCCTCACGTTATTATATACAGGCAATTGTCACTGGCAAGGTTCTAATTGGCATGCATTTCAGTTACCAAGTCCCCCCAATAGATGGTTCAATTTCAATGGCCAACATATTAACTGGGAGCGATCTGTAAAGTATGAACTTAGCCGTTGCTGTTCAGTCTATGAAATCACTACATACTGACATTATGACCAATGACAAATCACAGCAGTTCATTCAAAGTCTGAGTGGCTTGCCACACTGGGGATCTGTTACTCTGTTCACTCACCGATGGTCGAGTGTGTATAGTCTGTCTTCTGTCTTTCCCTCCCTCTCTCCCTCCAGCCCTCTGTCCCTCTGTCCCTCTATCCCTTCCTCTCTCCCTCCTCCTCCTCCCCCAATCCCTTTCTCTCCCCTTCTCTCTTTTATACACACAGTCAATCAGTAGGACAAAGACTAAAAAAAACAGAAGAAGAACCCTTTTCAACTCACTCTATGAGGTCAGTATTACCCTGAAACCAAAACTAAAGATTGTTACAAGAAAAGAAAATCACAGACAAATACCCCATGAATACAGACATGAAAATCCTCAACAAAATACTAGCAAAATGAATCTAGTAACATTTAAAAAGGATTAGACAACTGACCAAGTGGAATTTCTCCTAGGAATACAATGTCAATTTTACATTCCTGAAATGATAAATAGAATGCACTGTACTAATAGAATGCAGGACAAAAACTATATGATCTCCTCAATAGATGCAAAGACAAAAAATTCAAGACCCCTCATGATGTAAACATTCAACAATCTAGAAAGAGAAGAGAACTTCCTCAACCAGATACAGGGCATCTATGAAACACCCATAGATTTAATACTTTATGGTCAAAGACTGCAGGTTTTCTCCCTAAGATGAGGAATAAGACTAGAGTGATTGCTCCTGCCACTTTTATTTAGTGCCATATGGGGCAATTAGGCAACAATCAAAAAACAAATGTTGGCAAGGAAGTGGAGGCACCAGAATTCTCACACACTGCTGGTGGGCATGTAAAATGGTGCAGTTGCTTTGGAAATAATCTGGCAGTTCTCGAGAGAGGCAATGTGGATCGACCATATGACTCAGCTCCTCCACTTCCAGTACGTGCATATATATGTATATATGTGTGTGTGTGAGTGTGTGTGTGTGAGTGAGTGAGTGTGGTGTGTGTGGTGTGTGTGAGTGTGTGTGCAGAGAGAGAATTAAAATGAGTCCACAAAAACGAGTACAAGAATGTTCATGGCAGCATTAGTATAACAGTTAATATGGACAATCCACATGTCCATCAATGATGAATGGATGAACAAATGGGCCATAGCCATGTGCGGGAATATTAGTCAGTCATTAAAAAGCAATAAAGTACAGATGTACACTTCAAGATAAAAGAGGCTGAAAATATTATGCTGCATGAAAGAAGCCAGACAAAAAAAAGTGACATATTTTATGGAGCCAATCTATGGAGGCATGAAGATTATCTAAAGCTGGTGAATTGGGGGGGAAATGAAGTATGAATAATAACGGATATGGGATTTCTTTTGGGGGTGATGAAAATGTTCTAAAATTAATTATAACAGTATTTTCATAATTCTGTGAATATATGAAAAACCCACCAAATTATACCCTTAAAATGGGTGGATTGGATGGTGAGTGAATTCTCTCTCGATAAAGCTCTTCTTAAAAAAAATAAATACATCAACTCTTCTATTGTAATCAGGCTTGTGATTACAGATGCTATTTTTTATGTTTATTGATCTATAACAAAGGTATTTGCCTATAAAGCTTATGGAGATATAATCTTGAATGATAAAGTTGTAATAGTTTTACTACTTAAGTTGTCGATTTTGTACTAGGAAATTAAATTTGTCACTAAATTTTAAAAACAGGACGTGATCAATTTTGCTTTAATTAATTTCACCCCATAAATATTCTGTGAGTCCTTGTTCAGCAGAAAGAACATTTGATATGTTTAACTCTATATGTAGCAACTCACTTGAGCAAATAATCTATTTTTGCATCAATTTTCCTTTCTACAAAATGGGGATAATAATACTATCTACCCTACATAGCTGCTATAAGCACCAACTAATTAAGCAAATATATAAAAATTGCTTTGAACTCTTACAGGACATATAACAGATTGACCACTTATATCATCACTATAGGAAAAATTAAAATGGCCTGTAGTAGAGTGGATTGAAACACAATTTGAATATTTCTTTCACATCCATGAGGATCAGCAAAACATCATTAATGTTTTGTATTTAATATTCATAATATTTCGGCTTTACAGAAACATTCATGTTTCTCATATTCCCAGGGCAATTATATGTCCAGTGTGACATTGAAAACAAAAATCCAGAGTTTTCTCCTGTTTAGTTTGACTCTGCTGTGAAGTGAAACAGGCTGTTCATCAAAGTAACTTCAGGACAAACGGAGACTCCTTGAAATAGATTAAGAAATTCAGTTAGTTTTTCCAGACAGAATCTTATTTTTCTTCTCATAAAACTAATTAAAGTACTGTCACTGGAAAACATAATCAATTTAAAGTAACTGAGTTTTGAGGGCACCAAAAAGTCAAAACAATTTTTTTCCTTTCCTCCCAGCCCAGGGTTTCCAACCAGGTCCTTGGGTTTTCTTTACAAGGCCTATACCTTAGCCACTGAGCCACAGGAGGGCCCTGAATTTACTCAGTCAGACCTTGGGTAAAAAAATCCCTGTTAGTGAATAAAGAATGAGACTAAGTCGTTCATTCTCAAGGTCTCTTGTTATGTTCTTAGGGACTCTCAGCTCAATAAACCTTCAGGTATAATTTTCTCCTGTGCGTATTTTATTCAGCTGTGACTATGTTATGTGAAGTTTAGCAAGATAGGCTAAACTTAAAAATAGACATTCCTATAATTTACTCCATATCCCAAGAAGAAATACAATTCAGCAGAACATTTACTCCCAGTGGTTCCAGGATCAAAAGCACTCCTAAGTGTGATCTCCTGATCTACTGCCTTTTCTCATACTTTCGACACTTTATAAATGCTTCATGTAGTGACTGCTCATGTAAAGCAGAAAGCCAGCTTTCTTGGTATCTCAAACACTGAGAGCCGGTTCCAGAACAATGATCACGAACAGTTGCATGATGCAGGTGTAGTTCCAAATTTGCTCTCGTCTTTGTCTTCACAGTGACTCTATGAAGGGGGGGCGGGCATTTCCCCTTGGGCTGTGTGTGTGACCCTACAGACTGCCCACAACACACCTCTAGAGGCACCCTGGAACTTGTAGGCATTGTAGATTTTCATTTTTATTACTACCATTTCCAGAAGATGGCAGTGTGAGATCTAGAGGAAGGGACCAATCTTGTCCCCCTAATTCCCTCAGAGGTGTGACTGCTGAGTGAAAGCACGAGTTCCCTGGTATGAATGAGCCTCAGAGAAGTGGAACAACTCATTCCTGAGACCCACAGTCCTGAGGCCCAGCACAGAAATAGATTCTTTTTTCCATTCTGGAACCTGGTTAAAGTAAAATGCACAAGGATGAGAAAGCACAATTTACATGCACAGATGGGTTCTTGTAGATGCAAAAGGATTATTAGGCCTGGGCCTCATGCTGTTTTCAGAAGCTTCTTCAGTCCTAGGAAGGAAATCTTCAAGCTGCATATGCCCTGTAGGAGGGTGTCTCAGCCATCTGCCCCCATCTAACTGCACAGGTGTTAGATTTGAAAGCACACAGCTTTCTCTTAAATGCAGTGTTTTTAGATCCCAGCCAAAAGAAATCCTAAGACACAAGGTGATGGTAAAAATACAAAGAGCCAAGGTATGCTGACGGTACATGTAGGCAGAGGTTCACAACAGTGAGAGCTGACGAACAGCACAACATCTGCTTGCAAAGACAGCCATGGATTCAAACTCTGAGGAGACTCTAGAGAAAAGCTTTCTCACAGCTCATTTGGGGCAGGTTCAGACAGCAACTGCCTGAGAGACTAACAGTTCTAGTTTTCCTTAGTGTGATTAACTCACAGGTCACACTACCTAAGTGTCAACATCATTCCATCACTTGGCACAGACCCCATGGGGACATCACAGTATATAGGGTAGATCTGCATATTACCTTTCTAGGTCCCGAACATTTCATTTCAATAGACATCTGGCCCCAAGCATTTCAGATAGTCATAGAGGAAGTGATTTTACTGTCTCCTCAGAATGTCCAAAAACAGTGGTTCTAAGACACAGAAAATGAGTCGAGGAGCCTAAGTAGAGTTAGCATCAGAGCTGCCTTAATATTTTCAAGTCTCATAAATATCAAAGTCAACTGCAGTAACTTTCTGGCAATGTATCCTGCAATGTTTTTTATTATTTGTTTAGTTAGATAAATCAAATTGTGCAATTTAATTCATATGCAGGGATGCATAGCCAAAGAAAAACTAGAAGACTAGAAAGAAATTATGTACGAGCAGATATATTCTGCTATACTAGCACTCAGCAGCTCAGAGGAAATATATTCTTAGAAGTTGATATGCCTTTTTAAAAAATGCTGACCAAGAGACGATAGATGGTGACTTTGCCTAAAACAAAGCTGGAAGTTAGTTTGCTGGTGTGAGGTGGGGTGTTGCAAAGCTCTTCCAGAGTTGAGCCTGGTTCTCACAATTACAGGGGGAGCAAACTTTGGGTCTTAAGGTCCTGCTTGGGCCCTTCCTGTCCTGACAAACTGGCAACACAAATTAATACGAACGAAAGATTTAAAGGTACATGGCTTTCTAGAAGACTGAAGAGTCTTCAGGCAGCCAAGTTTTCTCACCCTAAATTAACAACCCTTTTTAGACTTTCTACTCCTAACACTCAACTATCACCTTTCTGTGTTCCTACCACTAACCACAGTAGTCGACTTGAGCTGATCATCCAACAGTAACAGTTCTATATTAACAAACAGAACAAAATTAACAAAACACAATAACAGTAACAAATATAAAAATATCAACAAAGTTACACTGACTGAGTCCTTACTATATTAAAGGCACCATGGAATTGAAACAATGTGACCAGTTCAGGGTTACTGAGCCTTTACTACTCGCCTGTCTATTAGAAGTACTCTACAAAAATCAGCTCATAAACCTCTGGTGACATTCTATGAGAAAGTGCTGTGCCCCCACTTTATGGGAGAGGAAAGTGCTGTCTCTAAGAACGGTTCTCTGGTGCACCCTGGTGGCTCCAGCCTTAACTCTGTCCCTGGCACGGTGCACTTAAAGCTGAGGGCCAGAGTTTGCAACTCCCAAGTCTGGGAGGAACAGCCCAAATGAAAAACTAAATAAAAAATACATGCTTCTTCCACTTCTCTTTCCCTTCCTTCCCTCCTGCCTGCCGACTTGCCTTCAGTCCTTTCTCTTAAAAAATAAAATAGTTCTCTAAGACATATAACTGTGGTTCAGACAGTTAAGGAGTAGACCATATAAAGCCCAAGGACCCAGGCTGGGGACTGTGTTGGAGGGAAAGGCAAGAAGAAAAAGAAAAAGAATAGTTCTCTGTAGTGGCTGGCGCTGGAGGCATTCAAAACAAGATGTAAGTAGCAGCATGTAATGAGTAGTAAGAGTCAGACACAAACTCCAACACAAAGCAGAGTCCACGAAGAACCACTCTCTTACTGAGAACATGCTCTCCACCATTTTTTCTATTAAAGTTTCTTTTAGAATTTCAGTTTAATTCAGATTACATTTAGGTTTAATCTTACAACAGCTTTGAGCTTCCAGACAAGAGGGGACCTGGCTGAAAATGCTGAGTGTTTCACTCATAAAAGTCTCTTTTCCTAGAAGTCTCTATACCACCACCAAAATAAAAAGAAACAAAAAGTCTTCAGCTACTAACTTTTTATCCAAAAATCACTATGGTAAGTCAACATGATAGGTTGAGAAAAATTCATTCTATTCAATGTATGGGCCGAAATTCTTATACATGTATTTATCATATAAATTTTTTTTTTCACAGGGAAACAGATTTTATACCAACTTAGCTGTGTTAGTGTAAACTAGGAAAAAAAAAAAAAAAAGGGAGCCCATAGTACTAACTACAGAGAAATGGACAGTCAGGTAAAAGTCTATCTGGAATTCATTTTCTTCAAGTGGCCATGCCCTCTCCCTCTTATCTTGATTCGGATGAAACACTGTGAAAATTAAATCGCTTTTAGCAGGCAGAAGAACTGGGCAGATAAAGTGCCAGATATGTTAATTCTTGAAAATAAATCTAACACATTTGCTTTTCTAGTCTGTCATTTATTTCTGCTAATTTCACTTTTTAGTCCTCATTTCTGAAGTGACAGAAAATTACAAGCCCTCTTTGCTATAAACACAAATGACTGCCAGTTTAAACAGACTAATCATCAGCTATCTGCAGAGAACCTTAGAAGGATAAGAGACAGAAGCTTGAGCTTCACGCTTAACAAGCCTGTGGACCCAGATCTCAGGCTCAGGAAGGCTGTGTAGGCCCAGCAATGGCAGCCCCAGGTGATGCTGACGCGGTGAGTCCCTCAGACATTTTCATTAGCACTAAGTTAAGGGATGGCAGGAAGGCAAGACTTTGAACTAGTAAAAGGCTGGGATTCTTCACGAGATGTCTGATTTAAAGATGCTAAAAACCTGAGGACTCGCTCATGCTGGAATAAGAACTGTTAGGTTCCATGTTTACACTGCTGTGTGTTTGCAATCATATGGTAACCTGGCTGGTCTGTATACAGAAAGTTCTTCCTCCCTTCTAAGGCTTAAAGTATCTCTGTGAAGTGTAACCAAGATTTGGGAAAATATATATAGCAGCTTCGACTGGGAAGGTTCATTTTCTGCCATTTTACTTGTATCTAAAGTTTTTGAATTCCTTTGTTGGTCAGAAATGCATTCAGACTCTGACTTTTCTTCCTTCATGCTTAATTGCAATCTTAACTGGTGGCTCCAAAGAGATGAACTTCTTAAAGTGTTGCAAATGAGAGATGTCTCATCATCACCTCTTTCCTTGGATCTAAAATATCCTTTCAAAGCTGCTAGTGGAAGAAGCAACATTTTTAAAAGTGAGCTGCCCTAAAATGTGAAGATGAGAAAGCCCACACACAACTGGCTACAATCTGCAAACAACTCCCTGGCAGAGCCCCACAGTGGTTACCTGCATTAGCTGTTGCTTCAACTTCTGTATTTCCGAAATGTTCAGCTCGCTGAATAGGTCAGACACAGGGTGGAGAGACTCCCCCTTCCTTAATGCGGGTGTGCGGTAATCCCCGTTCAGCTTTCCCAAGGGCCCGTGGACATGCCCGTTCATCTTGTCATCGTTGTTGGGTTCACTCCCATCCTCGGCAAACTTGAGCCCATCCACAGCCAGGCTGAGGTGGTTGTCACTGAGGGTGATGTACTGTGCTAGCTCCTTCCGCAGGCTGTTCTTCTGCTCCCGCTCATTCTTCAGGGTCTCCAGGGCCTCCTCCAACTGGTGCTCGGCGATCTCCTTCAGCCGCAGGGCGTCATCCAGCTGGCTGTTGAGCAGGGCCGTCTCTTCCTCAAACCGCTTGATCTCATGCTTCAAGCCTTCATACTCCACCTGGACCAGAGGAGACAGAGGTCAGGAGACTAATATTCGGAGCTTACAAAAAATGTCCTCCAACACTCCAGCGGACCTAAGCATTTAAAATGTCAAAACAGGCACACCCTGGTGGCTCTGGGGTTAAGCCCATGCCAGGGACACAGTCCACATACAACCCAAGAACCCAGGTCCACACCTGGGGAGGGGGAACAACTAAAATGAACAATTAAATAAACAAAATGCTTCTTTCTTTTCTCTCTTCCTTTCTGCTGCCTGTCTTCTTTGAAAACATAAAATAAAAATAATAAAAACATCAGTCTATAAATACATAATAAAAAAAAAGCGTACAGTAGGCATGACCTGGTGGCTCAGTTGTTAAGCCTGTACTTGGGGAGCAGTCTACATACAGCCCAAGGACCCAAGTTCATGGTCCGGGGCTGAGGTCGGGGGACCATCTGAAATAAACAACAAAATTAATAAAGTGCTTCTTTGCCTTCTCTCTTCCTGCCTGCAGCCTTCATTCCTGCCTGCCTTCTTTCCTCTTAAAAAAAAAATCACACAGTACAAACACACTTGAGGTAATGCAGGATGGTTTCTTTAGAAAGCATGTATGTCTACCTATGATATAATATTTATAAATATAATATAAATATGCATATGTATATATAAACTCAATTCAATATATATACATATAAACTCAATTCATATAAAACATGCATATATATGTATAAATTCTGAGCTAGAGATAAAAATGATGTCTACTGTCTTAGAACTTCTTTTATGAGGTCCAATAGTCAAAAGGGGGCACTATTAGCTTAATAAATCAGGAATATTATTTTGAATATTCACAATCCAAATAAAACATTTTATAATCACCATTACTTTATCAACAATGAGGAAACTTATATACCAGAAATAAATCAGTTAGAAGATCATAATAAGAACATAATATCGAGGAAATATTTGAACATTAGATGAGGAAGCAAAGAAAAATTTTACAGGCTAAAGGACAGGATCTCTAACAACAATACCAATGATCCAATAAATTATATATACATATCTATATATGTGTATGCATATATATGTGTGTCCATGTGTATATGTATGTGTGTATATATATGAATATATATGAATATATATATAAAACCACTGTAACTTTCAGGAAATTATAATCAAATATGCTATTGGTCATAAAGCCCAGAGATGAGAGCTCTCTCCTCTAAGCCAACATGACTTGTTAGGGTCTTTTACATGATATTTATCATGCTTTTAATAACATATCTCTGCAACTACATTGTAATCTCCTTAGAAAGAGGAAGTATTTTTATGCCCCTTTTGTGTGTCAATATTCCTCTCCAGTGATGTAACAAAATTCTGCTCTTCAATAAGAATTTGCTGAATAAACTACTGGGAAAGAAAAAATAAACTGGAGAATATAATATAACAAAGACATGATATTAGTTAGGGCTTTAAGGACTATATCTAGTTTTAAATTTATTTTAGTGTCATATTAAACCTGTATTCAAAGACAGACTTTAAAAACTCAAGAGTTGGGATCACAAGCCATTATCATTTTCATGTATCTCTATGTCTCCCTCACACCTACCCTTCTTCACGTAATGCCAGTGCAATGGCGCATGGTGAAAAAGTTCAGGTCAACAGTTGTCGATAGAGGCTGGGTGAGAATGCAGGTTGGCTGTATAATAGGCCTAATATGAGTCTTGGCTGAGACAGATGTTTAGAGGGAGGCAGGCATCTGAGGGCCATTCTCATGGAACCTCTGCTCCACAAGGACACCAGAGCCAGGCTCCAGCTGCCTTATGACATTGCCTCCTATTCTGCTCCACACGCAGGCCAACCAGTTATATTACTAACATGGGACAAAGTGAGGGCAAACATTCTCTAAGGACATATCTCAAAAGGTGCCATATCTCTGGTTCTTATTTCACCTTGGCTAGTGTTTATCATATGACATTCAGTTCCAGGGAGGTGAAGTTTTTAGTCTGGTAGGCTTGTGCCCAGTGGAGAAGTGGGATACACATTGGAAGGCAGGAACAAAGAATGTATATGAACATCCAACAGCTGGTTGGAAAAGGGGCCTCTACCCCATTAGGGAAGAAGCAAGGAATGTCCTCAGTATGGTTCTGGGAAAGCTCACCTGGAATTGTTTGGGATAACAGTCTGTGACTTCGTATATCCATTATAGAATCCCTCAAACAGGCAAATCATGGACACATGTCTTTTATTTATAATGATAATTGCAAAGAGACAATTGTTCTACCACAAATGTACTGCTGAATAAATTAAAAAACATTAACAGAGAAAAAATACCACACCTATTATTCAAAGTATAGCACCAATAATTGTCTTCTAAAGGGATTTCTGAGTTCCATACCAACTGTATCACTTAAAATTGTGGGTACTTCATGAGAATAAACTGCTCTTTAGGGAAAATACATAACTGGGCACTTTAAACAGCATGTTACAACTGTGATGACACTGGAAGTGAAATATTCCCATTTACTGTTATCTGGCCTGAGACACCTGATAACTTGAAGCTCATGGCTGCAAGCCACCTTCCCCGTTGACAGGTCACTGGCTGGCATTCTGTTTTCTGGTGGGCTCCTGAAAACACACACCTTTCAGTGTCCCTAGTACCCAGTCAGACATCAAACGCCCTCAGAGCAGAGACTACACAGGGCAGCCTGTGGACCATCTAACCCCAAAATGAGTTTTGTTTGGCTTGCATAACGTTACAAAAGATTTTTAATTGACTGCCAATATGTTAAAATCAGATCATTTGACAGACATTTGAAAATCACTGGCTTTTCTTTTAAAAAAATCAGAAACTCAGACACATCTGTGTTCACGTTCCCAGAAAACAAAAATCGTCTCTCGCTGAGCAGTGACCCCTCCTTTGATCGCATCTTTTCTTTCTGTCTCTTCCTTACTCCTGCTTCTTACAAGCACCCTGCAGTCATCTCAGTTGGCTACCTCTGCCCTGAACCCTCTTCAAGCTTTCCTGCCTGGCCAACCGTTCTCCCTTGATGTTTGCTGACTGACCACATTTCAAATGGGCTGTTATCTCAACCAACGAAATACATTTGTTGTGGAATTAATTCTGATGACAGAAATACTGGTTGTTAGCAAGAAGCAGGGGAAATTGAGGGTGATGTGGGAAGTTTGAAAGGAATTCATAAAACCATCTCCACATGATCTGGAGCTCTGCAAGTGAGCTGGAGTAAGGAAGTTTGGAAATCAGAAGGGGCCTTTACCCCTTCAGGGAAGGAGAAGCACATATGGCCCTTAAGGTGCTATGGGAAAGGTAGCCTGGAATTTGGGGGGATAATCATCTGGTTCTTCCTGCCCTGCTTCTTTCCTTCATCTTCCTCACTTTCTTCATCCTTTCCCTAAACAACAAAGGACAACTCCTTGCTAATCTTTCCTAGTCTTTCAACCCATCCTCTGACTGCCCCCAGAACAGGTGACAGCTTACTCTTGCAGACATTTAGCTTGTATGGCAGACCTTCTATTCTATCATCCTTGTTAGACTGATGGCCTAGTCCAGAAGTTGTGTCAAACATGACTGTGTCCTCTGGACCAAATCCAGCCCATCAGCTGTTTTATGGAACACAGTCCCATTATTTTATATCCGTATAGTCTATATCTGCTTTTCATGCCACAATAGCAGAATGCAGTAGGTAGAGTATATGACCAGTAAAACTTAACCTATTTTTCTAAAAAGTTTGCTGGCTCCTTCACTAGAATCAAAGACATTAATTTAGTTTTTACTGTCAATTTTTTTATTTGTCATTCTTGATCAATTGATGATACATAACCTGTAAGTGTAAGACCTGATCCCTTTCTATCTGGGGAGCTTCATTCATGCCACTCACACATGTGGTTCAAGCTAATACTCTGTTCAGTTGTGGAATGTCTCTCTGCCTGGGCAAAGACTGTCATCTGGAAAACTCTGATTCATCCACCAAACCTCAATCAAGAATCTGATCCTAACTCCAGAGTATGTGCTGACCTACTCAGGCAAACAGATCACGGCTTTCTGATACCATCACTATAAGGCTGCACTATATGAATGCGGCCCCAGCAAAGGGGAGGCACCAAGAAACAGAACACAGAAGCGTTTAAAAATTGGTGTTTGATATTGTAAAGACAGCATCAAAGGTGTCACCATGAATAAAATCAGTATTTTGTTGAGATTCCCTCATAGCAGCTTCACAGCTTAAGAACTCTATATGTCAAGCTACCTACTATGTAAAAAGCACCTTCTGATCACTCCATCCAGGTCCTAAAATCCTGTAGTACCTTCTCCCAAATCTTCCATTCTGAGACATCATTAGGGCTCTGTCTAGTTGCTCCTTTAATGCAAAAGGGTAATAAGAAGCTGTGCTCATCAAAGACCTTTTCTGGGAAAACTGACAGAACTGATAGTGGACTTGATCTCTTTATATGGCTACCACTTCTTCTATACTTCCTGCAGACACACGGGTTTGAAAAAGTATAATGAATTCAAATACATTTAAAAAGCTGAACCTGGTTTTATGTTGAACATAGAACCAAATCAGGCCACAGAAGGCTGTGGCTAAAGTTTTCAGCATCAACAACTTGATATTTCCATATTTCATCTTTAGAATCACAAATAAAACTTGGTATGGGTAATTATAATAATAATCTTAAATTTTAGTTTCCTCTCCAAATTGCAGTGTGACTGTAAGGAAAGAAAAGAAACATTGCATCTGTTAAGTATTTCAGTGAGTACAATGGGACAGCCCCTGTTCTAGACATTACATTGTAGTGGAAGAAAAAGGAAAATAAACTAACATACAGAAACTAGACAGGGAGCTAGAAGGGCCATTAAACAATAATTAAATAGCAAGTAACAGTCCAAAGAAAAAAGGAGATGAGCCCTGGGAACTGAGTGGATAAGGCCAGATCTAGTCCACATAATCCCCAGGAGGGAGGAGGGAGAGAAGAAATTGTAGGAAGACCGTATCTTGTATAAAACAAGCTTCTAGTCCCAGGCTTATAAGGGGAAGTTCAGGCTAACTTGATGACAATACATTTGACTTCTGAAATAAGCTAACACAGAGCTAAAGATAAACTAAAATGCTTTGGATCCACTAAAGCTGTAAACTACACTGGCCCTGGTTTTCCCTTCTGAATTTGAGCTGAAGTCGGAGGGCCGGGGAACTTCAGCACATACATATGGTTGGGAGGTTCAGGCAAATGTGGAGAGGTGCCTTCCTGAGAAATCGAGGCCAGGAAGCGCCAAGGTCAGCTGACTGTGTGACCAGAAGCCCTCAGCCGCACCTGGTTCTGCCGGAGCGTGGACACCAGTTTCTGCAGAGTGATGTTCTCCTCCTCCAGCTCCGTGTAGTCCTGCAGCAGCCGGGCCTCCCGGAACTTGTACTCGCGGATCTCATCCTTCATCCGAATCCGCTGGAGCTCCCCCATCTCGTTGTTCTGGAACAACAGAAGAGTCCGTCAGCCCTGATCCCGCCAAGTCTACATGTCACCACACGGAGATAAAGTCCCGCTTAAAAGTGGTATCAGAATGCCTGCCAGCGTGACTGTCGGTCCCACCGTTTGATGAACGGCCCCTAATGACGAGCACACAAGTGATCCAGTAATTTCACATCCCAAATATCTCAAGTACGTTTTCACAGAGATAAATAAAACCCATGTATTTTCCACACAGAGAAATGGAAACGGTCTAAATGCTTGTTATTGGGGAACAGAGAAATGATCATGCATCCACTGAATGGAACATTATAGAACTATTAAAAAAGAATGAAAAAAGGGGAGGAACTTTATGTCCTAAAATGGAAAGAGAGCCACAATATAGGGTGAAATGTAAAAGGAAGTCAGGGATTAGTATGCAGGTGGTACGCCTTCCCACTCTGGGGGTCCCTCTGCAAGCTGTGAATCTACCCAAAGAACCCCTCAGTCCTGCCACATAGCATCCCTCCTGCTCCTCCCTCCACATGGCGCCACCTGGCCCTCCCAGAGCCCCTGCCTGCAGACCCAGGTTCTCAGCCTCATCTATGCCACTGGCTCTTCCAGGGCATGGTGACACCCATGAACTTATTCTCAGGATAATGTTTTAAAGGCATTGACTGAGTTCAGAACATCACCCAACACACCCACTTTGGTAGATCCAGGCTCTGAACTGAAGGTACTTGAGAAATAGCAGGTGCAGAGGGGCTCTCTGCCCTCCCCCTCTACCTGGACACGGGACACCACTTCTCTGGACCAGGAAGAGAACAGTCCAATCACCAGAGCTGAAAGGCACTGGACCAGCAGATCCACTCAGATGACCCTGCTCTTCCATCGCTTCCTTATCCCACAGCTCACTGACTCTGCCCCTTTGTCTTGTCACACCCCCAAATTGACTGGAAGGACCATCGCTGTTGCCCCTACCAGCTTCTTTGAGTCTAGATTTTCCTTCTGAAGACACCCATGGACATGTGAAAATAATATATTTCTGTGTCTTTCACCTCTTGGTGTATTTTATGTCAGTTTCATTCTTAGTCCTTGTCACAGAACCTAAGGGGGTAGAAGGGAAATTTCCTCTCCTGTAGCATGAAAGACAGGATACTGACTGTTAAAACTTTTTTTTTTTTAATCCTTTGATTTATATAGAACTTCTTTCAGATGTTATAGTCTTGATCACCTGTAATTAGATTTATTTCTGCTTGTCATTCCAATAAATTGTGCCATTTAAAAATTTTCATGTTCTATTTCAGCTTTAATAGGATTTCTTTTGTCATTTGAGAAATAGGCCATTTGCATTGTTTAGAACAGTAGTTAAAGAGTGCCTGACATGTTGCTGGTGTGACTGAACTGAATTTTAATTGAATAAATTTCAGTCACTGTATCTTTATGTCGCTCATGTGGCTAGTGGCTGCAGTGTTGGACAATACAGTTTGAATTTGGTTTATAGACAGACAAAGAATTCTGTAGTAAATCAGGTTGCCATTCAACTTCCCTCACTGTCAGCGTGGCTTTATTTTTAACTATTGATATTTATTATCTCTTTTGTTCACAATGCTGCATTCATTTTGAATACTGAATTGCATCTCAATATATTCTAATTACAATATTTTCAAAGCTATGATATGGAAATCAGGTGATTATGGTGATGACCCCAATTAATCACACTTCCCCAAGATCAAATCCTAAAGAACCCTCTCTCACACTGACTCTGAACAAGTGCCTGATTGCTTTAGCCACGAAAGGGAGTGGAGGGACTCAGTTCCCACACTCTTACTATCAATGGGAAGGAACCCAGGAGCCTGCTGGTCCATGGTCCATGGTGGGCATGTGAGAGAGACATTGGGACCACCAAGGATGAGACACGGGAGACCCCCAAATTTCAGCCCAAATGGCCTGATGCCCAGAATCAAGGGGGTACTGTTTCAAGCCCCTGAAACTGGGGAGAGTACACAGTAACCAACACAACAATACCCATGCTTCTGTGTTCACACAATGCATAACTGTCACCTAAGGCAGTTGCAAAGCAATGATGATATTTAGAAACACCTGCAAGATGGCAGTGGGGAAGGTCACTAGAACTCTGGTTTCAGGTGTGGTATGATGCACACATACTGTGGTGTGAATTCAACATCCTCAAAATCATAGAGCAATATAAACAAAAAGAACAGTAAATATACCATGCAAAAAACAAAAAAAAAACCCACCACCAAAAAAACAATGGATGCCTCTGTGGCTCAGTGGCTAAGGTACAGATCATGTAAAGCCAGGACCCGACTTTGAGACCCAAGACCTGGGTAAGGAAAAACAAATTTTAAAACGAACAAAACACCTGTAAAAACTGTACTAGGAAAATAAGTGAATATTGCTGGTTAGGTGGCCCCATTCAAATGAAAACTATGCTAAATTTTAGCCTTAATTTAGTGATAGTAGAGATGTGATTATTCGTTCCCATCCAAGTACAGGCCTCCTGAATTCTATCCACAGGCCCCCAGGGCCCCAGTTAAGAAGCTGTTCTGCTTCTACTTCTCATTTAGGTTGTCAATTCAAATGTTATCTCCTCAAACTCACCTCCCGGAGCAGCTACAAGGGGACAACTTCTCTCACCATCACCTACAACTACATGACTGATTCATAGATCAGCACTTAGCAAAAACAGATAATCAGAAAAAAGCTGCCAAAGGGATTACACCAATCATTACTTCAAATTATTTACTCAGCTTTTATGCTTTTTAGGTTTATTAACTTTCCTTTGTCATCAGAATCTAGTGAGCCTTTTCTGTATTGTTTTTCAACAGGCCCCAGGTCCTTAAAACCATGGAATGAATTACAAGGCAAGAATACAAGTGGTTAAACACAAAATTTTACAAAGATCATTATTGTATGCATGATGACATTTTGTCTTGTGTAGTTTTAGAATGTAAAAAGAAGGAGAGTAACATACTTAGAAACAAAACGTATAGGCATGCCTGGTGACTCAGGCCTTAAGCCAGTGGCTGAAGTGTAGACCATGTAAATAAAGCCCAAGGTCCCAGCTTCAAAATCTAGAGCCAGGGGAACAAACAAATAAAAGAGTTTCTCTCTCCATCTCCTTCCTTCCACAAAAAAAAAAAAAAAAAAAAAAAAAAAAAAAAGTGTCTTGCAAAACAAAACAAAAAAACAACAACAAAAAAATGTATCTAACTTGGATATAACCATACTTGTTCTCTTTCTTCTTCACAGTATTGCCCAACAACTGGGAAGCAGAAACATCACTCATTCTCTGCTCCTTGGACAATACTTCCTGCATATATGCTGAGTAAGTGTAAATGAAAAACAGTAGAATTTGGCTATTGAGTCAAATTATGATTTTTGCTAAATTCTTTTATTTTTCAGGAACATAAAACTTAACAATATTTGCCTATTTCTTGAAATATTTACCATTAGCTGAGTGATATATCTGTATTCAGTTTCCTTATCTATATGCATAAAGGTGTGAGAAAGCCTGATTAATTGGATGTCAGTCATATAAATCATAGAGAAAAATACTAAGATATATAAATTATAAAGAAAAATACTAAGATATCAGAGATTCTTAACGTGTGAATATATGCATTAAAAAAAGCAACAATCAGAAAATTGACTCCTACACACTGAGAATTAACCATAAATTCTTATATAGTAGCTGCTGAGATAGACTAAGAACCACAGCGAAGTGAAAGAGTGTCACTAACACTTAACTCATGAAAAAGCAATGAAAATGCATGATACTAAATAAGGAAAAGGAAGAGCCTGGCCTGGAAACTGGTTATGTTGAAAGACTTGCCAGCAATAAAATAGACACAGGCCCAGAGAATAAAAATGATTTTACTATCTTGTTAAAAATCCTTGCTATTTGAACTGCCAAAGATGAAAGTCTATGGACAATGCTCTTTGCTTTCATAATGGATTTAAAAGCTTGCTGCTATTGATTTCTACACCACTCATTATATATCAATCTTCCACAATACTTTCCTATCTGGGGTATAGAATGGAGCTGAGCTCTGCTAAGAACTCTGATCAAGAATAATAAGAATTAGGGGGTGCAGATATTTTTTTCTGATTAGTGTTTTGCATTCTTTGAGTACAACCTGAGAAGTGTAATTGCTGGATCTCCTATGTTCAGAGCAGCACAAATTCACAATAACCAGACATGCAAACAACCTAAACATCCACCAAAAGTGAGTGGATAAAGAAGCAGTAGTATAGATACTCAATGTAATTCTATGCAGCTAGTAAAAAAGACGAAACGGTGCCCTTTGCAATAACCTGAATGGAAGTGGAGGGGATTGTGCTAGCAAAATAAGTCAGGAAGAAAGAGAAATACAGGATGATTTCACTCATGTGCTGAGTATTAAGAAATCAACAACCAGACAAACTTCAACAAAATTCACAAGATGCAAGACTGTGGATACGGGGGTGGGGGGTAGTGAAGAAAATAACATGACGGTGGAAGGCACTGGAACACGGGTGGTGGGTGTGATGTGAAATGCACAGACTGAGGCGTGAATTCAATATCCTAAAAACCAAAGAAATAATAACACAAAAAAGTAAAAAGTAAAAAAGTCACTAATAATAGAAGAAAGTAGGTGCAGGTATATGTACTATATTTACAATTTTTCTATAAACTTAAGATTGTTTAAAAAAAAACGAGAGGCAAAACAAAGCATGAGAAAAAAGGAGAGAAGACGGCACAGTCCCAAAATGCCTTTTTTGCCTTGCAGCTCCAGAAACCAAGGTCCTTGGGCTTTTCGTGGTCTGCATCCCAGCCCTCTCAGCTGCCTGAGTCACCGGGGTGCATCCGGAAGGACACTTCTGAACAAAAGCAAAGTCACATTAATACTGAGGGCAGTGCCCTTAAGACATCAGCTATGGGAACCCGAATCTACATGGTGCCACGACCTTGCTGTGTCCTTCCTGGTAAACTGCCCCGAACCCCTGGGTTGGCCTTCCTCCCCATATCCTTTGTCTCTAGCTGAAGATATTTCAGGTGGAGACTAAGGCCACTTAATGGGTTACTCAGTCTTGCTGCTCCTGCTCCCCGCCCAGGTATCTAGGAGATAAGCTATTATTAAACTCTCTTTCGCTTTTTTTCTCTGTCAGATGCTTATGTGATTGCTTGTCAGCCTAGAAGAACCCACGGGTGCACAGAAAGATTTTCCCTGCACCCCGACTTCTACCGATGGCATCGTGGGAAGAACTGAAATATTTTCAGGAAACTTTTCTGTTCTTAACTAGGCTGTAGCTTAAGAAATAATGCAGTTCCATATGGTGGGAGCAAAGTAACTGGAGACAGATTTTGCAGGAAATTCTGTCAAAGGAAGTGGAGACCCACCAACATCTTTTCAGCAAAGCAGTTCTGCGCTTGGACTTTGTCTTGATAAGTGACTGTTCAGCAGGGAGGGTCCAGGACTCCTAGAGGACAGTCTCAGAGAACAAGGTGTCGTTCCAACAATAGCCCAGTGTGAGAGGTGATGAGGACAGCTGAGGAGATGACAGATAGGAACATCTCAGAAGGATCAGGACGGCATCGATGATCAGGGCGATTATAACTGGGTGGGGGAAGTAGAGTAGAAAACAATGGCCTAATATGGATGCAACTCAAGCTGTAAGAAAAAGAACTTTTACAATCAGGCACTTGTGAAGGTTAATGAGGTTCTGAGTAACACGAATTTAGACAGTCAAAGCAGGAGTTTCTCCATGGGCGCGGGGGCAGCGAAGACCTGGAGAGTGCTGGGGTATGGTGACAGGCTCTCGCTACTGCCAGGGAGTTCTGGAAGTTCACGATCATAACATTTATTTTTCTTCCTTTGGAAATTATCCCAAATGAACTCTTCTCCTGTTAGAGATGAGTGGACAGCAGTGCTCCCTGGCCCTCTCCCACCAGGAAGGTATGACTCTTACTCCTCTTCTCATTTTCATTAATGTCCTCCAATCTCCTGGTTTAAAGATAGCAAGTCCTGGCTTGAAACAAACTTTGACTTTTATATTCTTATTTCCTTTTCT
Source organism: Solenodon paradoxus (assembly GCA_004363575.1). Taxonomy (NCBI): domain Eukaryota; kingdom Metazoa; phylum Chordata; class Mammalia; order Eulipotyphla; family Solenodontidae; genus Solenodon; species Solenodon paradoxus. Next base: position 322,474 of record RJWH01000794.1, on the reverse strand, counting down.
GTGGCCATCAATACCCTTTCTCAGATCACATTTCTCTCCAATCCATTCCAACAGTCCTGTTTTGTCAAAGTCTTTCTGCACCTGGTCCCTGTCCCTCCTTCTTAAAGCACTTTTTCTTATTGGCTTTCCATCCATCACCCTCCAACCTCACGCTGCTCCCCTTTCCCCCTCAGCATCATTATTTCTCAAGGCTGAGTGTTACAGTCCACACAAAGTGCCTCCCTTTCTGTCTCCTCGTCCTTCAAAAGCAAGCACATCAGGCCTCTGGCTTTAAATACCTCTCACAGTGACGGTTCATCCCTCTCCCATGGCTAACCGATCCTGCTAGGAGATGACTTGCCTCCCAAGGGGCTCATCATGCATCTTTCTCCAAGTGGCTCATCACATTGTTTCCCTACTGGCCCCCTCCTCCTTGGGTTCTTTAAATACCTCAAGCAGGGTTCTGCATAGAGGTTTGCCCCAGATGCTCCTCTGCTGGGATTTCCTTCATCCTCACATAATGGCCTAAAAAGTGCATCTCACTCTTGGATCTGACTGCTTGCTTGTTACGGGCTATTTTCTCTTCAAGATGCAAAAGCACTGAGAGCAGGGGCTTCTCAGCCCGTCCACCACAGAACCCCCAGAATCCAGAGCTTTTCACTCATGGTACTTGTAGTCCATAGCTTAGATTCCTCACTTCCAGCCTGGCCTGGCATGGATGGGAGGCAAGAGGGAGAGCTGAGAGTGTTGGCAGAGCTGAGTTGGGCACAGGCAAAGAAGTACAGGTGTTTTCCTTATTCCCAAGTTCACAGATTAAAACAAAGCATGGCTAATAAAGCAGACCCCAAGCAAACTTCTCCAGTGTTTTAAAGCCCTTATTGGTGACACCCATTCCCAGTGCATTATATACTGCAGTCCATCTCTGTAGAAATGTGTACCAAGGAAAGGATCTGATCACTCCTCCGCAGTAGGATTTTTGACCCCTACGACGTGTGTTCTAAGAATGGGTGTCATAATGTGATGATGTCATCCAGTAACTAGCTGATGGGCACAGAGGAACCTCTGAAAATCACAATAAGGTAGACCCTATTGCTTTATCAGGCAGGAATGTGGGCCCATGAGTCTTTAGTCTTTTAGAGTAGCTGTCGATGCAAAAAATACACTATCCACAGCACTCCCCATGTGATCCAGGCTTCATAACCAGAACATAACTAGGAAAATCAAATAGGTTAAGTTTAAAATGCAACTTAAAACAAACACCGTCAGCACGAACAAGGAATTATAAAGGTATTTGCCATGGCTGAGGAAGAGCCATGGAGGTTGTGACCACAGGACAGCACCCTACAGTGAGGAGGCTAGTCCTGGGCAGCGCTACCTACGCAAATGGAAGTGGGGAAACATTAGGTGAGATACAGTTATACGCTTGTTTTTTTTTTTGCTACTGGATTTCTCAGAACCCTTACTGTGCCCTTGTGCATAAGACTACTTGTAAGAGCCAGGTAATGGTTCTCAGTGTTTGTCAAATTTATTTGACCATGAAAACTTTGCCTTTTTATTTTATATTTATTTGTGTTTTTAAAGGAAAGGTATGGATAGGCAGAGGAGGAAGAAGCACTTTATTTTTTCATTTAGTTGCTCATTTTGGTTGTTTTCCCAGCCCTGGAACACAAACCCAGGTCCTTGGGATGTATGTGAACTATACCATCAGAGGTGGTAGACAAACCACTACTCCACTAGGCAGCACGAACTTTGCCTTTTTAAAGACACATTCGGAACAACCCACATATCAAATCAGTGGAAAATGTTACTTGGGGGCAGCAGAAAATGACAGTATCTGCACAGCTGAGTGGGATGAAGCACTCCTCACAGAGCGCCCCCCAGACCCCGGCCAATGGCAGAGTCTGAGTGGACCATCAGATTAAAGTAAGACACCACATTAAAAGCAGAGGATTAGACACATATAAAAAACGGGGATGGGGTGGGGTGCAACAGATCAGGCCCTGAGTGGCAATGAGTGAGAGACTAAGTAAGAGTAATACAGCTATAATGAAAACAAGACTCATCAGTTCTCACTTTGAGGAAAATCCAAGTCTTTCTCTGTAGAAAGTGACACTGTGAAGGGTTAAGCACTCAGGACTGACTTTCAAGTGATGTAGGGTCTCTCCCTTGGGGCAGCTGCTACATTAGAAGCCAAGGACAGGCCCATATCACAAACAGTTCACATTTAAACATTTATCACAAGTAAAATCTTGACAGTAACATAAAATGTGCCCTTTTTTGGTAAACATTTGAAATAAATGACACTAGATAAATAACATATGACTGATCATCTTATACTCTAATTTATAATTTTCCCTTCTTTTACTGCTATCAAAGGACATTAGAAAACAGATGTGCTATTCTAAGTGGAAAACAAACAAAGCTTAATAAACATTTACACTACATCTCAGTTTGGGGGGACGTGTGTTTGACATGAAAGCATTTTTGTGTAAGACCTTTTTGGAGTATCAACTTTACTGAGATATAACTTACAAACCTATAATTTACCTAAAGTGTACAATTCAATTTTTATGCATTCATAGAATTGTGACCATCACCACAATTTTAGAACATCTTTATCATTTCAAAAATAAATTCCATACCTTCAAGCTGTCTCCCCTGCCTCCCCACAACCCCACCCTCTCCAGCCCTAGGCAACCACTAACCTACCTTCTACTTGACTATATTGGACATTTCCAATAAATGGAATCGCATACCATGTAGTCTTTGAAACTGCTTGTAAGATTTTAGTTGTTGCTGATAAAGTATCTTTGTTTTTTGAGCTCTATAGACAGCTTTACTACAGCACCAAATATAAATCATGCTGCATCAGCAAAGCACTGCACAGTCTGCAGTGATGGCAGATGCAGTGTGGAGATCCTGTGTCCCACAGGGTGCAAGGTGTTTAAAAGGGCTACAAAGTATTTTTTATCAATAAAAATGTGGCCTGGATATTATTACCTCAATATACTGATTTGTTTTGGAATGTTCTTTTGCAGATAATGAAACACTGGAATGTTGGCGTGCCCTGGTGGAACAGCAGTTTGGTCAGCTGCTTCCCACTGGGTGCAGTCCAAATATATCCCAAGGCCCTGGGCTCATATCCCAAGGCCAGGGGAGAACAACCAAGATGACCAACTAATAAAACTAAAGTACTCCTTCCTCCTCCCACTTTCTGACTCCACTTGTCTTCATTTCTGCTTGTACATTCCTGCCTTTGAAAACAAAAAGACAAAAATACTGGAGTGTTTTCTCTTGTCTATAATCAAACTTGAACATAGAAAACTGCCATTTCCCAAAGCACAGTCTAGTTCCCTATTGCTTACTTCCTTGATTTTTCTTTCTCTTTCTCTTTTATAAATTTAAAGATGCAAAAACACCATATGAATGATGGTATGACAGTTTTCTGATAGCATCTTCTTAGAATTACCCTTCTTAGAATGCCCTGATTACATGATGACTGTAAAAAGTCATTAGACAAAAAAGGGCAATTTAGGTAATACACTAAATAGATTTGAAATCTAAACTGTGCAATAAAGGTGAAGACAAGACTGGACTACAATATTCCAGAATGAGTTTGATCTCTAGCAAATACCCTTTCGCCTCCACTTTCCAGATATACTGTGGCCTTGCTGTGAAGAATGATCTAATCCAGAGAGCATCAACAGTCTCTCAGTCATTGATTATGATAAGTAATTCTAGTTCTCGTCGCTATGGGAGCACATTAAATATGGATTTTTATGAGAAGAGACATCATGAAAGGGAGAGAATAGAATGGAAGTCATGACAGTGATTTTTAATGGAAATAAACACTGCAATAAAGATAACTGAGAGGGAAGAGAAAGGAGAAGGGACTGCAGATAATAAAAGAGAATCATCAGGAAGAATAAGGGGGCATTACTATAATTTACAATTATTAGCGTCACTATTATGTTTAATCTTCAGGTCTGCATGCATAGTAGACGCTGATTGATGGGCATTCATCCACACAGAAGCTTTTCTATGAAGCTTTTGTAGGATATCTGAACAGTCTGAGCTATTTATTTCTGTTGTCAGAAAACACCTTTATTTTGAAAAATAAAGTGTAGCTCAAACATTGGTAATAAAGGAGAATGGTTAAAATAACAGTGAATACAATATACATAAAAATAACAGTGTCAGAGAGACAACTGTTTCATCAAGAGACAGTGAGTAAAATATTTCTAGACGTGATAAAGGTTCAGATGTTGGCTTAGATCCCCCAAATTCTGGGGTGGTCAGTTTTCTGACTTCTAAAAGTAGTAAGAGAATTTTTCTGCTCAACAGCAGAATTGTCAGAAATATATACGAAATACATCTAAATGCACCACAGATAGCAATGAGCTATGCTACATCTTCAAGAGGTAATTTTTTAAAAGTCACTTAAAAACTTTTGCAGGACTATCAGAGATCCATTAGAGTGCTCTTTCTCAAGAGTCTTTAAAAAACAATGTGTAGATAAGACTAATGTATCATATGAACAATTTAAGATGAAGAGATACTGATTCCAGATTCAGGAATTATAAAAACACATACAGCAAATAAAAATTTCATTCCCCAGTATGGAGATTCTTCAAAAAGTTGAATATGAAAATTCACATGATCCCACCATCCCACTTCTGGGTATTTATCCAAAAGATACAAATATACTCATTTTCAGAGATTTATGAACCCCCATATTTATTGCAGCCCTATTCACAAGAGCTTAGAACTGGAAACTACCTAACTGCCCAACGTCAGACAAGTAGATAAAGATGTGGTACTTACACAATGAAATATTACACAGCCCTTAGAAGAGATGAAATCCTGTCATCTGAATCTACATGGATGGATCTAGAGGGGAATATGCTAAGTGAAACAAGTCAAAAGAAGTAAGATAGATACCAGATAACTTCACTCTTAGGTAGAATATGAACAGATAAAACAAAGGAACAGATGAAGAAAACCAACCTTTGGATACTTGCAATAGAACAGGTTACCAATAGGGAATGGGACAAGGGGAAGGGGGGGGCACAAGTGGTGGTGGAGCCCACAGGACAATGGTGAAGAACATTTGGTGATTTGGTGGAGGGCAAGGTGTGTTGACATATATCTGAGGAATGGGGAAACTGCACTTATGGGGTACCTGTACATAAAAGCTTATTTTAACATATAAAATCAAAGTTACTGCAACAAAAAAAAAAAACTCAAGGGAAAAAAAAATCTCATTCCCATTTTGTCCCACATCAGCCTAGTTCTTACCCCATCTCCAATCCATTGCTCTTATTATCTTACATATCCTTCCAAAGTGTCTTTAAAGTCTATTTTTTTTAATTTTTTATTTTAAGGAAAGGTGAAGGCAGAAATGAAGGCAAATAGGTAGAGAGACAGGAAGAAAGAGGAGGAAGAAGCATGACATTTTTTTTCTACTTAATTCTTCACACTGATTGTCCCAACCTCCACCCCAGGCCCAGGTCTTGAACAGGAGGCCTTGGGAAACATGTGGACTGCCCCAAAGTGGACTGGCCAACTAGGCCACCAGGGCATGCCTTCTTTTCTCTCTTTATAAAAGATTTAAAAAGGATAAGTGAAGGCAGGAATGAAGGCGAGTAGAGGCAGGCAGGCAGGATTTGAGAGGAGGAAGATGCATTTAATTTTTTTTTATTTTACTCAATTCCGCATGCCCCAGAATGTGAACCTGGCACTTGGGATGTATGTCAACTGTACCCAACCGCTATTTCACCAGGGTGCACCTAGTCTGCTTATTTTCAAACTTAATCTACAGAGTCAACTTATTCCCACATGAAAATGAATGTGGTCAATATAATTTCTTAATGGACTAATCATTGCAAAGGTGTTTTATATTATGTGTGCATATACATATATATCTTATAATCATATATTTATATCTGTTACTAGAATCTGTATTTTATATGGCACTTTTCAGTTATCATCCAGAATATATTTATTTAATAAGAACTTACATATAATGCTTATAATATGCTAAGCACTTTTAGAATGTTCTAAACACTAAAAATATGAAACCTTTTTAATCTTTCACCTATATGACAACCACATCAATCCCATTTCACAGTGAGACTGAAATGGGGAGATGATGTAGTAATTTCCCCAAAGTTCAATAATAAATAAGTAGTAGTGTCAAGATTCAACCTGGTTCTAGAACATACGTTTCTAACCATGATGCTCCGCTAACTACATGGAACATGGCTTATCAAAGCGATTTGTGACTCCAACAAGAAGGCTTATTTGAAACAGAGTGTTGGTACACTCCAATGGCCTAGTAGGTTAGTTCACTGCGGCATAGTTCACATACATACCAAGGTTCCCAGTTCAAGACCTGGATCTGGAGAAAACAACAAAGATGAACAACTAAAAAAATGCTTCTTCTTCCCCTCTCTTCCTGCCTGCCTGCTCATCTTCATTGCTGAACTTTTTCTGAGGAAAGGAGGAAAGAATGAGTGAATATAAATGTAAATGCCTCACTAAATCTGCCTCTGTTTGTATTGAATTAATGGTTCCTATTTCCAAAAAAAGATATTTTATTATTTTCAAGATGATTTCCTACACATTTTCTCAGAACTGATTCTGGAGCAAATGATGCAATGGTAGCAAGAGTGTGCACATTTTGAATGCTCCTTGCCTATTAAGTGTCATAGGCAGAAGCTCTGATTGCTGAAAGAGCAGTATTTGTGACTCTGATTATTAAAGTGGTCCAAGAGTCTCTCCCCTATCAAGGCTTTCAATATTCTGGGAATGTGAGTACTACAGGCTAACTAATGACAAACCCAATTGCATATGCGCTTATTAAAATGTTAAAAATTTTGGGAATTTAACTCCAACAAAGGGAAACAATAGTAAAAATAAACAAATGGAACTACATCAAACTAAAAAGCTTCTGTATAGTGAAAGAAAGCATCTTCAAAATGAAAAGGCAATCTACCGAATGGGAGAAGATATTTGCACATCATATCCAACAAGAAGTTAATATTCAAAATAATAAACTCATATAATTCAAGAGCAAAAAAAAAAAAATCTGATTTAAATATGGGCAGAGGATCTGAAGAGAAATTTTTCCAAACAAGACACACAGATGGCCAACAGATACATGAAAAGATGTTCATCATCACTTATTTCTAGGAAAATGCAAATAAAAATAGCAGTGAAATATCACCTCAAACCTGTTAGAATAGGTTTTATCCCAAAGACAAGGAATACATTTAGGGGAAGATGCAGAGAAAAGGGAACGCTTGTACACTGTGGTGGGAATGCAAACTGGATGGATGTTCCTCAAAAAGTAAGAATAAAAATACCACATAATCTAAGTATTATTTTACCTCTGGATAATCATCCAAAGATTATGAAAACACAAATTTAAAAAGAAATATGCACCCCTATGTTCACTGCCTCACTATTTAGGATATGGAAATGTCTTTGTATTTCCAAGATGTATCCATCAACAGACGAGTGGATAAAGATGATGTGGGAGATATACACAACAGAATACTACTCGGCTATTAAAAAACATGAGAAAGATAAGCACAGTATGATGACAGTCATATGTGAGTCAAAGGAAATGAATAAACATAACAAAATAAAAACACACTCTGAGATATAGAGAACAGATTGATGATCATCAGAGGGAGGGGGCTGAGGGAGGGTAAAACTGGTAAAGTCAGGTAGACAGTGGTAGATGGAAACTAGATTTCAGTGGTGATCCTGACATAGAGTGTGTGTGTGTATATATATATATATGTATATATTTGCATATATATAATTATAATGCTGAATATTTGAAATGTTAAATGAATACAAACATATATATACATAACAAATAATAAATGCCATTTATGTCAAAATAAAAATGCTATAAACTTTGAAGTATTTATCTGTCTTAACTGCATTCTGACTTTTAACAATTATGTTTAAAGTCTAAGATATTAAAAGATGCATCTTTTAAATAATTATTAAAGGTGATCAATATTCTACCTCTTCCAATCTATATTAGTTTCAAAAACATCTCTCCTTATCAAGGTCCTCCTGGTGTCAGTTTTTCCATCTGCTTTAAAGTAAGTGGAAATTCAAGTTTGGAATTACCTTAAAAGAGGAATCTGGGGATGACAGGTGTAACGACTAGAAGTGTAAGGAGATCTGGGAAGTGAAACTGAAAAGTCTTAAGGCTGGAGTGTGAAGGGAGCTGCTAGCCACGGGCATGGGGCACCGTGGAGGGCCAGGGTTGACTTGCTGTCCGAAGTAACTCATGCTCAGCTCCAGGGATCTGTGGACATGTGACTGACGGGGGCCATGACAGGAAGAAATGAGCCTTACACTAGCTGTTTAAAGCTGAATCTCCCTTGACACTCCCTCTATTCACTGGTTATTTACAGAAGTTTGAAAAGTTGGTGATTTGTTGCTGGACTCAGAGGTTATACAGTCTACTTTCAGCTAAATGAACAGCAGGATATAAGACTTCTGGAGCTTGGAAAGTCAGATGGCTCTGTCTTCCAGAGGTTTCCAAATCCCTCTACACATGCACTCAAGTTTGTCAAGAGTCTACCCTTCAAAACCTCATGAGGCTATTCAATGATCTGATCATACGTAATGGCAGCAGTTTCATTAAAAGCACACGAAAAGAGAAACAGGCTAGGAAACTGGCATGCAACAATGCTATATTGCAACCATCCAGGAGGCACGATATAGGAGCAACAGTTAGGTATATGGTGGTGGATGGAAACCAGACTTTCAGTAATGATCTTGACAGAGTATACAGATGTCTAATTATAATGTCGCACATCTCAGAGGAGAGGACCCAGGCCCCAGAGACAAATGGTACAAATCACCCAAAAGTGAAACAGTGGGGCGGGGACCAATAATATCAACTACATCTGAAATGTTTTTCCTTCCTAAGAGAACATATTTGGGCATTTTCTTCACATACTCTATAAGTAAAGGACCATCTGGAGAAAAAATGCTCACCATTACTTATCACAGGGAAATGCATATCAAAACCACAATGAGGTATCTAAAAGACAAGAAACAAGTGTTGGTAAGGAATGGAGAGACGGGAACCCTCATAAGTTGTTGGTAGGAAGAACAGGTTGGCACAACCAGTTAAGAAACCATTATGGAGTATTATCAAAAATTTAAAAATAAAACTATGGTATGATCCAATAATAATCTCATTTCTAGGCATCTATCCAAAGAAAATGAAAATGTGAATTTGGAAGAGATATATACACACCTATGTTTATTGTAGCACTATTTACAACAGCTAAGATATGAAAACTCAAGTGCCCATTAATATATGACTAAAGAAGATATGGATATATACCAGGTGGAATACTACTCAGTCATTAAAAAGGTGAACTTTTGCAACACAAAAGGAACTAAAAAGTATATTGTTGAGTGAGGTGAGTCAAAAGAAGACAAATATTAGATAATCTCACCTATAATTTAAATATGGAGAAATAATGAAAATAAACAGATAAAATAAAATTAAAAAAACCTTTTGGACTATGACAGCCAGGCTGAGATTGCCAGAGGGGAAGGGGTTAGGGGTTCAATTCATGTGGAAGAGGAGGTTTAGCTGTCATTTTATTTTCCCTTCCTTTTTATTCCTTCATTTTTTGTTTTGGCCCACTTTCATTAAAATCTTAAAAAGGAAAAAATAAACTTTCATTATCAGATGCTTTTTAGAAATAATGGTAACAGCAAGCTGGAAATACTCCAAAACAACCCTTCACCAAGAAATGAAACTAAAAAGAATAGGATATTTTTCTATAAATGATATCTTTGCAGACAGACTTCTAAAACCAAATAAAATATCAATATGCAATATGCACAGAAGAAAATATGTGAACACTCCTCTTGACAGAAATTCAGTTTCTATTTGTAATATTTAAAAAAAAATACACACACGTGAATATATATATATACATACATATATATAAATATATATTTGCCAAAGTTTTCTTTCTTGGCACGTAAAGATAAATAGATTCTAGTTCTTTTTAAAATTATTTTTATTTAAGAGAAAGGAGAAGGAAGCATCTTTTTATTTTTATTTAGTTGTTCACGCTGGTTGTTTCCCCCTAGACCTGAGACTCCAACCCAGGGGTATGTGGCCTTCTCCTTTGGAGGTGACTGACCTAACCTCCTTCACCAGGACAGGCCAGGTTCTAGGTCTTGTAGTTTTCTCTTTCTTCTATACTAAAATAGAAATTGTTTATTGTTCCTTATTTTGTCATCATTCAAAGCGAAACTTTCAATCGAATACAATAGCATCAATGTGGGAAGCCTTGCTTTTTTAGTGTTTTAATAAAAGCTGTTTAAACCACATACTGATAATTCATCAGACATAAGAAGAAAATCCTCAGGCATGAAATAGACAGCAAGAGAATGTTACGACTCAGCATCTAGAGCTAATGTGTAGTATTAGTGATTGATACTTAAATATGGTACAAGCAGTTAAAGAAAAAGTTGTTGGCATGTCCTGGTGGCTTAGGCACTAAGTCTGTGACTCTGGCATAGTCCTTGTGAAACCCAGGGTCCCAGATTTGGGATCTGGGCTGGGGGTGTGGGGAGTGACCAACATGAACAATTAAAATAGATGAATACTTCTTTCTTCTCTCTTTATTCCTGTCTGCTTCCTTCCTAAAAACAAAAATTCAATTTGTTCTTGCTGAGTGAATTGACGCTGAGTAAATAACGCTGAGTAAACTGAGTCCCAGAGAGACAAGGGACATCGGGACAACTGACAGAACTCTAAGATTTGACCCAGGGCCCCAGGGCCCCAGGTCCCAAGGTCTGAAGCTCCTTTCATTAAGATACCCTGATGTCATCTCCTGGCTTTAGAAAAAGACAGTCAGAAAAAGGAAAAGAATACCACATGTAAGGGGAAAATTAAGAGTTCTTTGTAAATAAAAACAAATTTCTCATTATCTGGTCCTTCAAATGAAAGAGAGGGTTGGAGCTAATGAGAAAAATCACAACCTGGTGGCTTAGCAGTTAAGTCTGCTGCCTCCGGCCAACACAAGCTACATAGATCTCAAGGACCTGGGTTCGCATCTTAGGGTGTGTGTGTGTGTGTGTGTGTGTGTGTGTGTGTGTGTGTGTGTGTGTGCGTGTGTGACAATCAAGATGTACAGCTAAATAAAACAAATAAGTACTTCTTTCTCCTCTCTTCCTTCCTGACTGCACCTTTCTGAGAAAAACAAGAAAGAACTAAGGGCCATGGCCTCCAGTTGAGTAGTCTTATTTGACTCAAAGAATAGACACCAGTTCAGTGTTTGCAGGATGAGAACATATTCGACTTCCTGGGAGACTCAGAGTTCCATGAGGAGCTCCCCTCCCCCAGCCGGGAAAGAATTCCAACAAGCTCAAGTAGGATCATCTTGCAGCACAAATGGCAGGCTCCTGGGCTGAGCTGCAGGGCTGGCGAGTGGCTGCTGTCCGTCTGTTCTTGAGGATCTGACTGGACACACAGAGGTCCCTCTCCACTTGCAGAGAGAGAAGCTTTTCTACTGAACAATGTCCAATGCAAAGGCCTTTCAAAGTCACACAAAGGCCTGTGATATATTTTTCTCTGCCCTGAATTTCAATTAGCATCTGCGGCAACAAAACTGGAAATGAGTTATTGAGAAATGTCTGCATTTAGTCAGTGCCAAGGAAACATTCTAAAAGATATATTAAAAATCACTATTAGCCAAAAGAACTTCCAGTATATGTGTGTGTACAGTAGTGGGGGCATTCTCTCATAATATTATTCTGTAGGAACTTCATATCTTGTCATAAGAAAGAAAATGACACAGTATTTTTTTTATCATTATAGGTTTATCTAAAAGGTTTTTTTTTAAAGGAAAGGTACAGACAGGCAGGAAGAGAAAGTAGGAAGAAGCGCTTTATTTTTATCTTTAGTTGTTCACACTGGTTGTTTCCTCCCAGACCCAGGACTTGAACTGAGGGCAAGTGGCATGAGCTCCTTTGGAGGCATCTGACCTAACCACACTTCACCACGCACACCTAAAAATTCTTGATAATTACTTCTGCTTTACCTATTTAATAGTTTAATGAGTTAAATAGGTAAAATATATTCTCATGCACCATTTAACTAATCAAATTGTGTGTAAGATATCATTGATCCTTTTCTGATACCTCACTTATCTAATTTCATCTCTACCAAACTTCTAAAAAAATTTTAAAGAAAGGAAGAAAGGAAGGAAAGGAAAGGAGGAAGAAGGGTAAGGAAAGAGGGAGCGATAGAGGGCAGGAGAGAAGGAAGAAGTATCTTTATTTATTCTTGTTTTTCACCCCAGCCCCTGGTCTCCAACCTGAGTCCTTAGACTTTGCATGGCTCACACCCAGCATCTCAGCCACATCAGCCACAAGGGTGTGGCCTCTATCAAACCTTTAGACTTGCAGTAAAGCTCACATTCTTCAAAAACAATTAGACCGACAGACATTTAAAGTATGACTTTACCAGTAAGCCTGACTACGTTTGGTGAAGAATAAGTCATAACACCAAGATAGTATCAATTATATTCAGATTTGAAGATGTATTATTTTATTAGTATTCAGATATTCAAATGTTTTATTCAACATTATTTTATTTCATTAATTAATTGAGAACATAAATCTAATGACTGATATTTTGGATCAATCACAATAATAAATTAACATATAACTGGAGTCTAAGATATGATTAGGCTAAAACAAGTCAACTTTAAGCACACATAAAGTTAAAAAGCATTAAAAATACTCCATACCCAGCATATATCTCTAGTGAATTACTGACCAGTGTCTCAGTCACCAGATTTATGGTGAGATCAGATGGCAGATTCAAAATGTTATAAATTCAGAAAATTTTAAATTTTGTCAATAAAATTGCTAGAGATATTAAAATAATGCATTAAATATTTACCTGTTTTTGCTGAAATATTTTTTCTTAGTTCTTTTCTTTCTGAATAAAGTCAAAGTAGAAAGCCTAAGCATAGACTAGGAAAGTACTTTTTTCACAGAGGGAGAATAGCCTGCTAAATTACTCATCTTCTATTTCCTATATACTACTTAGGTATGAAGAGATTAGGCTGTAAGTCCAAGGAAATAACTTACATTAAATAAAAACTCCTATTGTCAAAGTATGGGAGGACAGCATTCAAATTCATATCCCTTTTGAAAATCACGGCAACATTTAAGTCTAAAATACTATGGATTCATGTGCCTATTTCTAATATTATGTTCTAAGTAGCTCTCTAATACGCTATTTAATATACATTATTAATATACATATGTATAATACACATACCACTTCAAACTGATGACATACTAACTTCAGGGGAAAAGACATAATGACCACTTGAAGTAGTGGACCTATTATTATTGATGAGTCTGAAAATCTTGTCCTAGAACCAGCAGCATAGGAGAGCTTGTTACAAATGTAAGCTCTCACATCCCACCACAGACCTATTCAATCAGATATGCCAGCAATGATCCTTTAAAGAACTTTTTTGACGCACACAAAGTTTTGCAAACCACTGGTTCAAATGAGAGAAATGAACTAATAGCAGTTTAAGTTCATTTGGAAAACAGATCCTCAGACAGATTGGTCTATAGCTATTCAATGACATTAACTGCCCAGCCACTACAAAGAGGAGAGACAAACAATGGAGCAAATCAGAAAAGCCTAGAAAGAGACATTTATATTAAAACTTAATAAGCAACAGAGATGTCATTGTAGATTGGGGGAGGGAAGAGGCGGACTTGAGGGAAATCTAGGAGAATATATTTATGACTTAGAAATAAACATGGCTTACCATATAGGAAAAGTGTGATAGATTTAACTACATTAAAATTAAAATCTCTGTTCATCCAAATACCTTTACAATGAAGTGAATGAAAAAGGCAAGCCTTTAACAAAGAATAGATATTTTTCATACCTAAAGATGAAGACTTGTGTATAGTATTCCTTCAACAGTTATTCACTACATGTTTATGATGTGCCAGGCTCTGGACAGAGCAAACAGCTACCAACAACAAAGACCTTTGTTCTCTTGGACTTACATGCTTGCTTATAACAGGTCTAAATTATGCAAATTAATTATGCAATTTACTTAAATTGTAGTCAGACTATATACTATGGACGGGCACACACACACAGAGCCTAGGAGAGAAAGTCTGGAGACTGGGGACAAGCTGGGGAGGTGTAGTGGTCCTGAATGTAAAGTCTCTGGATTGCATATCAACACTTACCAGGGTACATCTCCCTAAGACTAAACAATGAAGCTGATGGAAAGACTTAGTTGAGAGCTGCTAGTCTTTCATCAGCCACTCCTGTACTGGCACAGTGGGACCGTGAAGGTGTGAGAGAGGGGCGCAGGGACTCTGTCAGCCCATAAGAGAATTTTAGTCTCAGGGTCAAGGTTCTCAGACAGGGTTCTGATTCCCCTAAAGTGACTGAAGTATTACTTATTAACATCATACTTAATGCAAATTCTCTGAGCTGTCCTTATTTTTGTGTGTGGACTATATAGGTGGTCCCCAAATATCTTTTGGATACTGTTGGTTCAATGAAAGAACTTTCAAGAGTCAGATCATAGGAAGAAAATGAATTTTTAGAATGTAGTCCGATGGTTATCACAGTAGACAACCAATATGCTGAAAAGAAAATGATCTTGTAGAAAATCAACAGCACAGTTGAGTAACCTTAGAAATTCTTCAGAAATATAATTTCAGGATTGCTTCTCATATCAGACAATCCTGCAGTAATATAGTGCTCTCTTGTCCACTGTGTCCCCAACCATGCAGGGTTCTACATATGGATGATCGAACGGCGGGGTGGGGGAGTGTGACCCTGGAGCAGCGTAACTGACTGCACAGAGTAACCTGAATAGAAATGGTGTCTGTGCTTAGATGAGGAAATCTGTATATATCCTCGTGGGAAGTTTAAACCAATTTGTGAAGAGCAGTAGAAGATCCTAACAGACTGGCAAGAATAGAGGCAGAAATAATTGGAGATGGCACAGACTCACCACCCTGCTTAACAGCTTAGGGGATGAGTACCTGGGACAGGAACCATGTACTTTCCTTTTTTTTATTTTTGAAGGAAAGGTGCAGGCAGGAATGAAGGAATGAAAGGTGCAGGCAGGTAGGAAGAGAGAGGAAGATGTATTCATTTATTTTATTTAGTTGTTCACCTTGGTTATTGCCCCTGGCCTTAGGAACTCAGATCCCTGGGATGTATGTGGACTGTACCAGCCAGAGGCTGCAGATGTAACCACTAAACCACCAGGGCATGCCATTTTCTATAGATTCCTACTCTCCACTCTAATTCACTTTTGCTGGAAGCAAGGGTGGAAGAGTCTGTTGATGAAGCAAACTGCTGATGGAGACTGGAAACTGGCCAAGCCTTTTCAAGGCTGAGCAAAGGTAGGCACTGGGATTCCAAATCAGCAGTCAAGCAAAAGGACGTAAGGCTTATAGATTATAGTTACCTTAATTTCTCCTTTTTCAACCAAGGTATACTGGCATGTGACCTTGTGCTTTTAGCTAGGATGAAGCAACAAAGACTTAAGTTTCATTGTTAACAATGAGAAAATGGAATGAAATTTTTGAATGAGCTGTTTTGAGACAATGAACAGCAGGTCAGGGAGACTGTGACCCCCGGGGGCAGGGAAAGTGATGAGGTGCACTGTGAACCTGCAGGGGACACCCTGGGCCTGGAGGAGATGGAGGTGGGAACTCAGGAAGCTGAGGTGGCCACAGCTGCAGGGTAGATTTCCAGAAAGGAGAGAGCTGCATAGAAAACGCCTCCAGAAATCTGCTCACTGGCGCCTTCTCTTTCCCGTGGACCAGGGTCACGTGCCTATTCTGCAATCTGCTGGAATTGCCAGGAAATGCAGGACAGGTCTGCACCTTCCAGGCTAAACTATAACAAGGAATTCACATTGGCAATAACCTACTTTGCTTCTCTCCTCTTATTTATATTTGTAATTCTGCTACTATTTTCTGGTCAATTTCTGATTTTTTTTTTTTTTAACTGCAGCAAATGTTAGAACCATCTTCATTCTTCCTGTATTTTTTGTGGAGAAGTATTGTAAACATATAACTATTTCTCCATTCACTCCTTTAGTAATGAGTAAAATATGCAAGAAATTATGCCGCTTTTGGGGAATTATAAAAAGCAGAGAACATTGCCTATCTCCAAGAATTTAGAATTTAGTTGGGGAGATGAGTTTCAGATCTAATAAAAGGGTCTAAATTCCAGTATACAAGTACAGTCCTAAGTACTCGATATATAATAATCCACTCTTCACACCATTATGAGGTAGGTACTGTTATTACTATCCTGATTTTTATAGACAAATTGAGGAATGGAGAGATTATATAATGTGTTTAATGGCTTAGGTTCCATAGCTGCAGAGTCAGGATTTCAAACCTTGCAATTAAACTCCAGAAGAACTTCTGGTGAACATTACAGCATAGAGCTAAGAAAATGAACTATTCCACAAGTGCTTATTGGGGTCCTACAATATGCAAAGCACTCTGCTAGGTAGTGAAGCTTAAGTAGGTATAAGACAATCACTAGCTTCAAGAATGTATACTCTGCATGTGATTAACATTAAAGTGATTACTATGGATCAATATTATGAATATCATAAAACACCCATAAAATACGTGACTCCTGCAGGAAAAAATGCATTATGAGTTCCACAATTTACAGATGAGCAAACTTTAGAAATGTTGTTTGACCAGGTGAGAAATGGCTCTAACACGTCACAAGTACTTAATTAGCAAACATTCTTTCATTTATTTGCAAGTGGAAAAATTTTCATGTTCTTTAATTTTTTTTAAAGTAAACTTTAATGAACAAGATTCATTTTGAAGGAAAAATTTTTTTTAAAGGAAAGATGCAGGCAGAAATGAAGACAGTAGTAGAGAGGCAAGCAAGAAGAAGGAGGATGAAGAAGCACTTTATTTTGCATTTAGTTGGTCACACTGGTTGTTTCACCCGCCTTCCAACTCCCCGCCCTGACCCAGGATTTGAACCCAGGGGCATGTGACCTGTACTCCTTTGGAGGCAACTGACCTAACTGCTACTCCACCAGGGCATGCCCATATTCTTTTCTAAAACATTTTTCTTAGTTAAAATGTCCCTGTGGTGGCGTGCCCTGGTGGAGTAGTAGTAGAGACCAGTCCACATGCTTCCCAAGGACCCGGATTCACATTCTGGGCCAAGGAAATAACTAAGATGAATAACTAAATAAAATAAATAAAATGCTTCTTCCTCCTCTCTTTTCCTGCCTTCCTGCTCACCTTCACTCTTGCCTGCATCTTTCCTTTAAAAAAACAAACAAACAAGCAAACCCTGTAGAGCAGTGTGACCTCCTACTACCCAAGTCTTAGAGGGTTGCCGTAACAAATGCCCAGAGTCCAGTGCTTGTGACCACAGAACTCATTCTTTCACACTTCCAGAGCCAGGAGTTTGAAATCCAGGGGCTGATAGGGTCCCCTCCTTCCAAGGTTTTGAGGAGCCTGACTTCTTCCAGCTCCAGTGGGTTCCTGGTGCTCCTGACTGGTTGCCTCTGCCTCCACATGACAGGCTTCCTCGTGTCTCCAGCTAGACTCATCTTTTATAAGGACCTGTCATCAGATTTAGGGGCTGCTCCAATCCAGGTCGATCCCATGTCAAGATCCTTACCTTATTTACCTTTGCAGAGACACTTATTCTAATGAAAGTCACATTCTGAAGTACCAGGAGGCAGCATGTATGGAACCTTTTACTTTTTGAGGGTGTCACCATTCAATTTGATATTCTCACTTTAATTTCAATTTTTGTTGTGTCACTAAAGTTAAGGAGGCTGAACAGGGTCAATGCTGAAGACACCAGGGAAGGGCTTGCTGGTAACAGAGAGGAGGATGGAGATGGAAAAGGGAGAATGAGTTGGAAAAGCAGATAAAATAGAAGACACAGGTAGCTGAGTAGCCAAAAAGTTAGTGATGAGCCTCTTTAAAGCCTCAGAGGTCTGTGTACACAAGGGATAAAGAACAGAGGAGTAAGAAAAGGAGGTAAGATGAAGAAAAACATAAAAAACAGGTCAGCGTGCCCTAGTGGAATAGCGGTTAGATTGGCCACCTCCCGATGAACGCAGTCCACGTACATCCCAAGGACCTGGGTTTGTGTCCTGGTCCACGGAAAACAATCACTGTGAACAACCAAATAAAAATAAAATAAAATGCTGCTTCCTCCTCTCTCACCTGCCTGTTTGCCTTCATTCCTGCCTACCTCTTTCTTTAAAAAATAAAGAAAGAAAGAAAAAACAGATGTCAAGGTAATGAGGCCGCTTTGGGGACAGTGTTCAGGGATTCTCTGCAATGAGCTGCACTCACAGTTATGAGAGGACACTTACAGGTAAGCACACACATAAAGAAGGGCACATAACCTTGTTGTTGAAGTCCGGGACTTAAATTGGGGTCACATTTACTAGTAACAGCCCCTACATCACTGCTGTGACAGCAGGCACACTCTCTTTCACTAGGAACCAACCTCATCCCAACACTTATTTCTCGGCATTTCCCTCAGCTGTCCTCCTGGCTCAGAGACAGGCATTTGCCACTTCCTTCCCAACGAGTCCTGAACCTGCCCTTCTGGCAATGCCCACTGCTGGGCCTCTGCCGCCCCCTGGTGAGGGCCTCACCAGGACCGCTGAAACGCTATCCCGCCAGGCCGTGCTGCCTCCATGATGCTGCTGCGCCCGTGTCAGTGTCGCCCTGCAGTCCCGCTTCCCAGGCACCACGGCCAGTGGAGTCCTCTGGGGACCAGAATGGCCTGGTGGTCCAGTGTGGAGCCTCGGTGAACTCCCAGGACACCTGGAAACACCCCTTCTCCCTCCTTGAGTGCCCCCTGCCTCCACGTGGCTTCATAGCAACGCTGCTGTGTCAGAGTCTGATGGACTCAGTGTCGCTGTGCAGGTGCCCTGTCCTGCAGCGATGGGCACACGCCCCTTACACACACACACACACACCATACACAACTACATACAAATCACACCCCCACACACACATTCACACACAACCACACACACACACCCACAATCACATACAAACCACACCCACACACACACATTCACACACAACCACACACGCACCTCCACAACCACATACAAACCACACCCACACACACACATTCACACACAACCACATACACACATCACATACACACCACACACACACACACCAAGAGCACCCACTGAAGTGAAAATACAGGAGCAAAATCACTCTCTGAATGAGTTTCTGAGTCAAGAGGAAACAAGAACTGGGGGAAATAAATAAAACACAGGAACATCTGATTACTGCTGTCTACACTCTGGTCAACTGGGGTCTTTGTGTGAGTTTTGGATGAGTTCCCTGGCCCAGGGCCCAGCACACAGGGGGTTCAATAAATATCAGTTAAATGAATTCAGGAAGCAGAGGGGTCCACCACAGGGAATTGTGTGTGGGAGCCGCTCGAAGTGTGAAGACCTTCTGCAGCCTCAGCCTCTGGGCCTGATGCCCGCCCTTCTCTAACCCAGACAGAGTTACAAGATTTTGAATCAGAGATCTATTTTCCTATGAGACTTTTAATAGAAACAGAAAGTCAGATGAGGAAGAGTAATTATGGAAACTGCCAGTACTCGAGCAGTGTAAGGTTGTTGGTTGTTTCTTTTTTAAAGGAAAGGTACAGGCAGAAATGAAGGCGAGCAGGCACATGGACAGGAAGAAAGAGAAAGAAGCATTTTTATTTTTATTTGGTTGTTTATTCCAGGTCCTTGGGATGTATGTGGACTGTGCTCGGTCAGAGGCAGCTGATCTAACTGCTACTCCACCAGGGTACACTGAACAGTGTAAGTTTAAAGACCTTCGGGCAAAAGGAGTAATTGCATGGGCTCAAATTAGTGAAAGGAAGCAGATGGTGCTGACCTCATTGCCAAACTCCCTGGGAACGCTAAAGACCTTAGGGAGAAATTCAGTCTAGAGAACTAACTAGTGTATTTGGAGGCACAGTGGGAAGTCACATGAATTAGAGCATGTTTTCAACCTGTAATCTCTGACCTACGAGTGGTTTGTAAAATCAGTTTAGAAGGCTAATTCCAGTATTTTTAAAAATTAAATAACAGAACAGGATAAAATGGAATAGGTGATAGCACTTTGCATTACAGAAAAGTGGCAGTAAATATGATTTCATGAAATTTTTCTTGAAGAACTGAAATGTTGGTGGAGGCATAATACGTTATATACAGATGTTGATTTACTATGATGCACACAAACCTTCACAATGTAAGGATGCAACGTTCCTTCAATAAAATTCATTGAAACTGTTTTCTCTGAAAACAGATGCAAATCTACACCAGCACATGGATGTCCACACACACATATGCAGGCGTGTGCGTCCCCAGCAACACTGCAGAGTGCATTATTCGTGTGGGTTATGTGAGAGAGATCTGGAAGCATCGCTGCAGAGCAGGCAGTTGTCAGATACTATCTTGAACTAGCGAATGCATATCTCATCTCTCTCTACAGCTTACAATTTCCAAGAAAAGCCAGGAATATGCACCTTAGAAATATCATGATTTTGAAACATTGGCAATTAATTCAACAAAACAAAACAGAAGTGCAATAATTTTCCTTAAATAACTAGGGGTGCTGACTACCTTGCAGTCAAAATTTTGCCTATAAATTTCAACTCCCCGCCAAAACGTAACTAACAACCTACTATGTACTGGAATTTCTTCCCCATAATATAATCGACCAGTCAATAAACAGCTATTTTGTATGTTACATGCATTATATATTGTATTCTTACAATAAAATAGAGAAAAGAAAATGTTATTAAAAAAATCATAAAAAAGAGAAAAAAATTCCAATACTGGATTTATTCATACTGTAAGTTTATATCATCTGTTTACAAGCAAATCCATGTGTAAATGCATCTGAGTAGTTCAAACTCAAACAACTTTTGCTATTTGACTCACCAAAATGCTACATGGTTAGTATGATCATCAGGTCCATAGTCAGTAGTACAATTAATATATTTTATGTTCTAGAATGAATATATCTATGTGTATAATTGTATATATTTTTACCTCTCCAACGAATGTCTGATCTTTTTATTATAGTTTTAAAATTTCTCAAACATTTTTATTTCTAGTGCTACAGATGCTTAGAACTTATTTTATACCATGAAAAATAAATTATTAAATTTTTTTTGCGCTTGGTGTTGAACGGCACAAAGTTATGAGGTATCTGAATTTTGCTAATATTATTCAAAAAATCAAGCAAACATTGAATGAGGCTCTATTAGTGCCAGTGTTTCTTATTTCACATAATCCTCATGCTTCCATTTTCCAGATAAGAAACAAAAGATAGAAGAAGTCTTTAATTCACACTGACAACCAATTAGTGGCTGGGTTAGAGATCAAACACAAGTCTGATTTTTGTCTGATTATAAAAATATCTTTCTTTTCATTAATCATCATTGTAAAAATATCTTTTTACAAGTTTCCATCTGATCTACTATTTTTTGAATTTTTCGAAATCAAGATATTTTGTTCTGTTGATTTTCATTTATTGTTTGGCAAAAGAGAAATCTCTCTGGTTTTAAAATCTAAAGGTAATGACACCGAGGAAATCCCGGTTCTCCCATTTTCTCATGTGGGGCCTATAGCAGTGAGGTGACCTCTTTGGATGCAATTTTCCGATCTGATGTAAAATGAAGACAGACTCATACATATATCAGAGGAGAGAGAGAGACAGCAAATGAGAGAAATAATGGTAAGCCTTTGGCATAGTGCTTCACTCATGTGGGTGCGTTCACCACACTAGCTATTATTGACACAGACACAAGTCAACGGTTATTTAGGGTGACATGATAATAAGCCTGGCTTCCTCCTTCTATCTTTGTCTTCTTTACACTCAGCAAAGCATCTGGCACAGACCAGCTAGCTCGAGAGTAATGTGATTGGGGGAGTCAGAAGTGTCCAATGATCAATGCCATTTAACTGAGACCTGAATGATGAGAATGAGCCAACCACGGGCCAAAGCATCACAGCAGAACAAACAGCAACAGCAAGGGAGGCCAGCAAGGCGAGAAAGAGTATGAAGGAGTCCATGTGACCCCCTAGGTCAGCAGGTCTCTAAGCCTAATACTAACCCTAACCCTGGCCATGCCCTTACAGAATGTAACAGAAAGATTAGCTGCTTTCCCCAGTTCAGTGCTACATCATTAGATTTTCAGTGAGTAATATGACAAAACAAGAAGAAAACAGAAACAGACTATTAAACAAGGAGAACAAAAAGGAAATGCTTTCAAGCAGCACATGTCCTGGTTCCCTGATACTTTTTAATCCAATCTGTGGGAAATGAAGTAATATAGTCACTGAATTCCAGCACACTGGACCCAAGTCTCATTCATTTGATTCAAAGGCTCAGTTTGGCAGGAGGTAGGAGAGATGACACCTATGTGGCTCTAGACAGGAGGAGCCTGCTGAACGGGAGGATGATCATGGGGAAGGTCGGAGTTTCTTTTCTTTATTTGTGCTGCCTTTGTATTTTCAAATATGTGTTACAACTGAGTTTGTTATAACACGGGGCCTATTCAGAGTTTAAATTTCTTATCTTGTTCATTCAGTTAGTATCTTCCTAAGCAACGTTCTTGAGCATATATGAGGGCTGGACACTATGCTGGGAGCTTGGGGCACAGCAGTGAGAGGGACAGCTGGTTCCACCACACTGAGCTGGTACCACAGCAAACAAGCAAAAAACAAACAAACACAGAAACACTCACCCGGTAAAAATAGTTAATAAAAATAAAATGAAACAAATGTGCAAGGAAGTCATGAGGGAGCTGTTTCTGTCATTATTTGCCTACTGTTTTAAAAGGAATTGGAAGCTTAATATTATTCCCTTCTGCTTTCTTTTTGTCCCTGAGAAAGGAAACATTTTAATCATCTTCGATAAAATAAAACAATAAAATAAGAATCCACAGTTCTGCTCAGGGATAAATATACGAATACATGATTAAAGAAATAAGAAAAGATTATAAAAATAACACTCAGAAAAGAGTGTTTATCACTGTGAAAGTAAACATGAACTCTACTCATCATTGGAGGGTAAACTGATGCAGCATTCAGGGAAGTGTATATATACATCCTGCTCGATCTAAAAATCACACCCCATACAACCCATCCCATGAATGTATTTGCCAAAATGCAGACAGATAAGTTATAACAACATTCTTTATGGTATCGTTTATAAAAATAAAAACCTGAAGTGGTAACTCCAATATAGGTATGACCTTAATTTAGAAGACTGGTTTCCTATTTATGGTAAATCCATACAGAATAGTATATAGCTGTCAAAAAAAGAATGAAGAATTCTCCAACACAGGTAATTAAGTGCAAAAATCAGGGAGCATTAAACATTTCTGAAGAAATACATAAACGATTATTAACAGTGGCATGCCAGCAGAATAATTAAATTCTCATCCTGAGCCTGTGCATGTATTAGGCTTCAGGGCAAAAGGGAATTAAAGGTGCAAATGAATTAAGGTTGTTAACAGTTGACCATGAGATGATACTGGCTTATGCAGGCCCTTACGAAGGAAAAGATAGGGGAAAGAACCAGAGAGCTGCACAGGGAGAAGGATTTGACTCGATGTTGCTGAAACTGAGGATGGAGGATGGGGCCAAGAGCCAAGGAATATGGACATCTTCAGAAGCTGGAAAAGCAAGGGAAAAGTTTCTCGCCTAGAGACTCTAGAAGGGTACACACAACCCTGGCAGCCCCTGGATGTCAACCGAATTCGATACACTTCAGACTTCTGAGTTGCAGAGGTTTTAAGATTAAAAAAAAAAAATCTGCATTTTTTTTTTTTTTTTAAACCAGAAAGTACACGATTATTTGTTAGAGCACACTCTACAGAAGAAGTTACTTCTATAGAGTAGGACTGGAGATTAGGGCAGTACAAAGATTTCTTTCTACTGTCATTGCACTTTATTGAATTAAACATGTCTGTAAGTTTATATATGTATATGTGTGTATTTATGTATATTTATGTATACAATATTATGTATACATAATACAATATTATGTATATAATAAAGGGTTGTCTTCAATTGGCATTTAAGAACTATGATTCCATTTGTAACGTCAGTAACTTTAAGATAATTGTCTATTATAACATACCTAGAAATAGTTGAAGCAGACATAAGAAAAATAAAATTTAAAGAGAGGGGACATTTTGTATAGGCTCTAACTCATTCCAAAGGGCTGGTAAGTAAGCTTGCATTTTCATCTTTATCATGACCTATGGTGGCTAAAACTTACTGAGAATATGTCTGTGGGTAATAAATGCTAAATAAATTCTGAAAAGTAGGTGAATACTAATGGATGGTCAAAACAAGATAAAACCTGAGTGTCAGTAGTCTGCCACCACTGCTCTGTCATTCCAGCATCTCTTAAAATTAACCAAATATGCAATGCAAGTCACACCATGCTTTCTGTATTGTCATATTATTATATCATAGTACAGTGATCATAAAATCATCTAACCTGGCATCTTTCAAATGATCTTTTAGGTACTGCATTTTCTCCTCCAATAGCTCCAAGGAGGTAGCACTACCATGGTGCCAATTTTTTTTGAGGCATGAAGGAATCACTTGCCCAAAAATCCACTCAGCTAATAGGTGATGGAATCCAGATTTGTACAGAAACAGGGTAACTGCACAATCTGAACTACTTAATGAATTGCTCAGTAGCCAAGAAGATTCGATTCACTGTCTATATAGAATTTCTTTGTGGTGGAGGACAAGCTTGTTTTGGAAGTCCTTTTAGCTGTGAATTAACATAATAATATGTTTTTTGGTCTCTTCATCCCAGTGGTTCAGTCTCTCTACCACACAGGTTTTCCCAACATCCTTCTTGTCTCCTATTTGACTTCACAAAGATCACCAACCCCAATAATCTGATATTCCAACCACAGCAGCATTTACTACTAAAGCTCTTTATTTCCTTTCAAGGCTCTGTTGAAGGACCCATGCTTCAACATTCCTGAGAGCCCATAGTACTGCAATAAAATCACTGACAAGGGAGCACCTCTGTGGCTCAGCAGTTAAGGTGCAGGTCATCGAAAACCCAAGGACCCAGGTTCAATACCCAGGGCTGGGGAGAAGGAAAAAGGAAAGAAATAGAATTCTCCTTATAAAAAATCATTTGTAAATTACTGGTATTATCAAATCATACAGGAAGACATCTGTACATGAAGATAACAAAATACAATAACCTAACAGCTTCAACATAATTCTCCCAATAACCAAATACATTTAAAACAGTAAAAATCGAGAGATAGAGTCAACTGTGGGTTTCCTGAATGCTCCTGAGCCCCCACTGAATATTGGTGGGGACACTTGGGGAATAGGAGCACCCACTCTCCAGTCATCTCTGTCACCTTCCTCTATGAAATCAAATCAGAAACTTTTCTCTTTTTTGAACTCTTAAGTGAGAGAGAAAGAGAGAAGAGGGAAGACATTCACAGATAAATTAACAACTTGCCTATATTGAGTATAGGATCAAATAAAATATTGCAAAGAACCCATATATAAGTTCATGTTTTGTCTTCAAGAGATCTTTGAAACATTAGGTTTGTTGCCAGTTAACCCACAGCCACACTTTCCCACCTCACGTCTGCTCCCTGGGGCACAAGGAAGGCTGTTGGTTCAAATCCTTTTTTCCACTTGCCTGCTAATATACCAAACTCTACCATACCTACTCAGGATACCTTTCTTACAGACTACTGCTGAATTACATATATTAAATGCTGCTAGTGAATTATATGGAGATGTGTGTGTGTGTGTGTGTGTGTGTGTGTGTGTGTGTGTGTGTGTGTGTACCATACCCCCTCCCCACCCTACCCTAACTTAGAGTTGTCTCAAGATACTGGTGAACATCAGGAGAGTAGACCTTACCTCCTTAAGGACTTCACTCCTACAGTTCTCCCCTCTGCCTGTCTCCATCATCAATTTCTTCTTTAATGATTATCAGTTTATAAACACACATCTCCCACAAAACCACAGCAGAAACTAACAACAAAAGTAAGAGGAAAGTGAACCCTGAGTACTGTTGGTAGGAATGTAAAATGGTACAGCCACTATGGAAAACCATGGACGTCCCTCAGAAAACTAAGAACAGAATTACCATATGAGGCAGCAATTCCATCTGGAAACAAAAAGGAAACAACAGGTCAACTTGAAAAGATAGAAGCATTCTATGCTTATTGCAGCATTATTTGCAATAGTCAAGATATAGAAAGAAACTAAGTGCCTATTGATAGATGAAAAAGTAAAGGATATTTGATCTATGTACACTCTATCTACCTACCTACCTACCTACTTATCTACATATATACATATGCACAATATAATTTTATTCAGTCATTAAAAAAAGGCTGGAATCTTGCCATTTGTGATAAGGCAGATGGACCTTGAGGGTATTACGCAAATAAGTGAAATAAGTCAGGCAGAGAAAGACAAATACTGTAAGATCTCACTTATATGTGAAACCCTAAAAAAGCAAAACAAAAATCTAACAACACTAAACTCACAGATAAAGAGACTAGATTACTCATTGCCAGATGTGGGGGTTGGAAGGTGGGTGAAAGGGTAGAGGGCATTCAAAGATACAAAGTTCAAATAAGTTCTTGTATTTAATGTACAGCATGCTGACTACAGTTAATAATATTGTACTGTACATTTCAAAGTTGCTAAGAGAATAGCTCTTACATGTTCTCATCACAGCGCACCCTGGTGGCCTAGTGGCTACGTTCACCGGACAGAGTTCAAACACGTCCCAAGGATCCAGGTCAGAGGCCCCCATAACCAAGATGAACAACTAAATAAATAAATGCTTCTTCCTCCTCTCTCTTCCTGCCTGCCTGCCTCTGCTCTCCTTTATTCCTGCCTGCACCTTTCCTTTCAAAAAAAAGTTCTCATCACAAGAGAAAAATGTTAAACTCTGGTGTTGGAGCTAACTAGACTTGGTGTGATAAGCATTTCATAATACACACAAATAATGAATCATTATGTTGTACACCTGAAACTAATGTTATATGTCACTTAAATCTTTAAAAAAACTCAAAAAGTAAAGCAAAGAAAGAAAAAGTAATATCCTCATCCATGAATAGTTTATATTCTCCATCCACATTTGCTGGGCAGCCTATTCCAATCAAGCCTGGATTCCCTTACCCCAGGGAAATCTCTCTTGCCAAGGTCATCAGCAACAACTCTTGCAAATCTAATAATCAATCCTTGGCTTCATCTTACACCGTTCTTCATTTCCTCCATTTGGAAACACATTTATCACCAGATTCAGTCTCCTTTAATGATTCCTCCCTTTTTTTCATTGACTTCTGTATATTGTAGTGTCCAAGTCCAGATCCTTGGATGGCATCTATTGTCACTCAACAGGTGATTCTGTGGACCCAAGGCTTTATATCATCTATTCGCTGATCACCCCTAAGTTTCCTTCTCAGGCCTCAACCTCTGCCCTGAGTTCCAGACATATTATCTTCCAATTATCTTCCTGTCCTTTCCACTTAGCTCTAATAAGCATCCTGACCTAAATATGATCAGAACAGAATGCCTGGTGTTGCCCCCAGTCCCTCGATGAGGGCTCCCCAATTACAACACTACAGGACATTATAAATATGTGTATTGTCCTTCTCACTCACTCAAAGTTCAGCCTATAAGAATAGGGCTTTCGTCTTGTTTCTCACTGCATCTCCAGTCGTAAAGCAGTGTCTGACAAATAGAGGCATGCAATAAATGTGATGAATGCAGAAGAGTGGGAGAAGAAAAGCAAAAAAAAAATAACACAGAAAAGCTGCAAATACCAACTACATATAAAGAGGCTTTCTTTAAAGTTCTTCTAATCAGTAGAAAAGTGCTGTGTTGCTTTTTAATGATTTGGTGGAAATCCACCCCTCATGACAGTGCTGCTTCTGAACACAGACATCATTGATTCCTTTCCTTGTTCGCGGCCCTCCTCTCAGTCTCTGAGTTATCCGGTGATACTGAACCATGAGCTAGCAGGCCACTTACGACTCAAAGGCATTGCCCACATCTTGACATTACTTACCAACAGGCAGATGCTTTTCAACCTGCCTTCCCTTTCACTCTGCGCTGGAAGGTCAACCCAGACAGCCTCCAATAATTTTTTCTGACCTAATAATAAAATTAGACCACAGGGTATTTTTTTAAAAAAAAGAAAAGGGAGCGGAGGGAGAAGAAGAAGAAGAAGAGGAAGGAGAGGGGGGAGAGGAGGGGAGGAGGGAGGGAGGGAGGGAGGGAGGAAGGGAGGAAGGAAGGAAGGAAGGAAGGGGGAGAAGGTGGCATTCTATTTCACTTATTTATGTATTTATTCATTTATTTAGGTTGTCAGCCCCCACCCCCAGCCCTAGCCCAGGCTCTGGGTCTTGAAACCAGCTTAGTGTCTAAGCCACCAGGACGTACCTACTAGGCATTTTTGACATTGCTTTGCCACACTTGCCCTTAGCCAGCAGAAGTAGTCCGCTGGAAAGAGAACCGAGGCAATGCTGGTGGCTCTCCATGTGTCCCCTCCCTCAGACTGAGGTCACTGGCTACCATGTCCGTCTCCAGCTCTGGAATACGGAACTAGACCCTTTCAGAGAAACTCTACCAAGAGCTTTGCGCTATTCTTAAATAATTCCTAATGGTGGCAAGACCAGGTTAAAGTTAGACTAATTTTATCTGCTCTAGGTCACATCTCTTGATGAAAAGCTGACTTCTTTCCAGCTGTCAATCTTGCTTCAAGCCAACACCCAAATCCTTACAGTGCCTGTGGTGCCATGAAGTGATTTCATCCTTTTTTTTAAAGTTACTGTTTATGAGAACTTATCCTATCAACCCTTTCAAGAGCACTGGCTATGACTTGTCTAATCTCAGACAAGCCCTACGCAGCAATATCACCCTTAACTAACAGACAGGCAGCAAAAAGTAAGTGACTTTCAGGGCCCTGAAAACAGTACATCTGACTCCAGGTCTGAGGCTTTAAATAAAGACACTGAACAGCCTCTCTTGCTTTCTTTATCCCTCATGATGTGTTGAATCATATTATCATACACTTTTAATAGCAGTAGTACTAGTGCCCTCTGCTTAAAATGTTTGAGACCATTTATAATTGTATACATACTAAAGTAGACAAAGTGAAATGGGAAATTTCAGAAAATGATAAAAAAGAAAATCTCCTCAGCAGACCACAGCATGAAAGTCATGTTAGCTACCAGCGGGAAGAATGGAAACCCCTGTGTCAACATGACTTAGCTGTTGGTTCCAAGAAACAGATAAAACTGTAAACCAGTAATGCAATTCACTCTTTAGGAAAACCAGCTGACCTCAGATGACAGTCTGCTCACCTGGACAAATAGCTCACAGACCAAAAGCAAGCCCCTGACCAGCCCTCAAGAGGTCACTTTAATCGAGCTTTACAATGAACACTGATTCCCAGCAAGCAGCTGAAAAGGAAACCAGAGTGAGACAAAGCTAGGATTAAAAAGCATCCTCAGCCATTCAGGAGAAATGCATTGCTTCATTATTGCTTTGCCTACAGGACAGAGGAAGAACTGAAAGATCATGAGATTTACATAAGATTCCCCTGAAAGTGCAAAGTCTGATGGTGTACCCGACTCTCTTCTGTCTTCCGAGTCTAGTCTGAACCCTCTCGCCACACCGTTGGTAAGGGTGTGCAGCTTTCTAAGACTCCAGCTCAAGAGAAGTCTGACACATGAGGAAAAAATGGAGCAGATGGTGGACTGCGTGTCACTTGAGCTCTGGCCCCTGGGTGACTGCGGGCTGGCTTGTAGACAGGACAGGAATAACAAGCAGGCCCTGGAGGCGACCCTCTCTGAGGAGCACCTCTGATGAGGACTCTGTGCCGCAGACTGGAGGCGACAGGCACTCTGGGAACTGGGGGGGCAGGCACAACACTGACATTCCATCGAAAATGATGAAAAAGTCTGTTGTGATGACTGGGTGGGATGATGGGGTAGGGGGTCAGGAGTCATCTTATTTACCCAAGGGGAAAGGGCAGAGAGATGCTGAGTCAAATGGTTCTTAAGAAGAGCTCTGTCAGACTGAACCTATTAGCAGAAAAAAATGAAACTGGAATGTTCCATAAGAAGGTATTATTTTCTCTCTCTTTCAATACTGATGCCTACAATACCTGGTGGAGACTCTTTGTTTCCATATGAGTTTTTACAGAATATAAAAAAACAATGACCTGAATTTAGAAACAGTTGATAAAGAATGATTGTGCTCACTTGTAGAAATCAGTAATGAATTCCTAATGCTGCCCCTGCAAGAAATATTAAATCAGTACAGCTTTTAATAAAAGAAGCCTCAACCTGTCCTGCAAACAGTTCAGTCAGAATACAGGCATACTGGTCATCTATAACAGAGTCAATTAGACAGGACTTACACAGCAGAGAGCTGAAATGGAAGGAAACAAAAGGAAGACAGCACTAGTGAATTTGAAGCATGCTGCTAAAGGAAAAACGTGTATCTTTAAGAAAATAGTCAATTTTAATTAAAGGGAAATTATGAAAAAATCACTCAGACCAGAAAGGATATAAATGAATATAAACTGGCCTTACGTTTTTTATAGTTTTGACAAGAGTGAAGGGGTGACAGGGGTGGAGTTCTCAAAACCACTACAAGGAATCTCATGAGAAACAAACCATAGATCCTTTTTTTAAACATTTTTATTTAGTTGTTCATCTTGTTTAAAAACAGAAACTGACAAAGTTTTAACACAAAAAGTAAGTGTAACAAGTTAAGCAAAAATCAAAACAAAATCAATAAAGTCACAAATACTAAACTGGGGGAAAAATTCATCACAAATTATTTTAAAAATAAATGAGCTCTTGAAGCATACATAAATAATAAAAACACTAAAACCTAATAAATACATGTGCAAAAAAATCAAGGATTAGAGATGAGTCTTTAATTAATGAATTAATCTATTCATTAATTATTCATAAACTGACAAACATGGCAAATTTCTCATTTACCCATTTGTTCTTTTTTCTGGGTGATGAATAACATGACACAGTCTGTCCCTACCACCAACGACTTTGCAAATTAAATGGAAATGCCACTATTCACCTATCAAATGAGAAGGCTGAAAGAGCAACAAAACAATGTTTTTCATGGTTCAGTGAGTGGGAATTCTTTGCTATTGCAAAGGAGAGTATTAAGTGTCTTAATACCCTAGAAAAGCAATATAGCTATATGTGTCATCTTTAAAAAAAAGAAAAAAAAGGCGGGGCTATCCCATTTGATCCATCAATTCTGGAACACTATTCTTAAGAAATAACCCAAAATACATATTTAAGAATATGGCCTGCCCTGCTGGCCTAGTGGTTTAGTACACCAGGCACAGTCTACACACATCCCAAGGTCCTTAGTTCAAAACCTGGCCCTGGGGAAAAACCAAGATGAATAACTAAATAAAATCAAATACTTCTCTTCTTCTCTCTTCTTGCCTGCTTGCCTTCATTCATACCTGCACGTTTAAAAAATTATGCAGACAGCAATGAAAGAATACTTCTGAACATTGAAACAGTACTATGTGCCAGGTGCTATTCCAGGTGTGTCACAGGATACATTTAATCCTTACAAAAGTCAGGAAGACAAGTATTGCTATTATTAAGAGATAATATTGAGGCCCAAAGAGGGTAACTCACTTACAAAGATGACTCAGCTAATATGCACGTGACCAGTGTTAAACCCTGGCAGACACTTGCAGAATCTGCCTTTAGCTGTAGCCGTAATCCAAATCTGCTAGCTCAACTGTTTGCAGCGTTTTAAGCAGTAAATTTGTAAGGCTTCAATAAAACTCCTAGCAATCCAGTTTTTAAAAAAAGAATTTTGTAAATCAAAAATTTAAAAAACACAAAATAGAGAGCAAGTGATTAAGATGCCCAGACCCTATTTTTCTAGCAATAAGGGCAAATAGGACAGTGTTTTGCCTGTGATTTGGTGGGATGTGTGGGGGGAAGTCTGTCTTGAGGAGGAGAAGGAAGATGAGCACAAGAGTCTCCTTCGACTTCACTGAACTCAGCCCATAGCCCTGACTCCACTCATTCGGATGGGAGTCCCAGGATGGTTAACAAGGAATGGGCCAACTTCATGGTCATCAAAGATGCCCATTACAATAAACAAAGCAGAGTCTGGTACTAAGTCTTTAATTGCTAACATGTCTTGAGGATGGAGGGCTAAGTGGTACCATCGGTATCTCCCCGAAGACACTGACTGGACTGTAAACTGAGGGGGTCCAGGCAGGTGTTTCCTGCTCTGATTTAAGCAATGACCTGGGAGAAGTAGCCTCCAGGACCAGAATTAACTCTGCGTTCATTTTATCCCCAGACTTGGCCTCCCACCCGCTGGAGTCTCCGGCAGTATTTACATGAAGCTTGCACAGGTGCTTACCGGCGTGGCACAGTGATTCTTGAGGAAAGATGTTTAGCACATTAAAACACAGCATAGAATTTCCATTTCTCTTGCCAGAGTCTGGAAAGTTGCAGTTATACATGACCCACTATAAGTACACACATCGAAAGCACCTGCCAACTCAACAGTATTTCCCTCGACTGGAAGTTTCTCAGTGGATTTGTCCATCGCAAGAAGAGTTAGGTAATAACACTGTCTAAGCCTGGAGTGACTCGCTGCCCCTCTCTGCTGAAGGGTGACCAAACACATGGAGGGTGAGCACAGGGAAATATTGGGAACCAGCTCTATATCTCTCTATCATCTCTCTCACACACACACTCTCCTAGATACACAGACCTCTCTCTCTCTCTCTCTCTCTCTCTCTCTCTCTCTCTCTCTCTCTCTCTCTCTCTCTCTCTCTCTCTCTCTCTCTCTCATTCTCTCTCTCTCTCTCTCTCTCTCTCCCCTCTCCCTCACTCCCTCCCTTCTTGTCTTTAAAGGATGGAAGGAAGAAAGAGAGGAGGAGGAAGCATTCAATTTGTTGATTTTTGTACCCCCTCTTCCCCAGCCCCAAGTCAAGAACCTGGGTCCTTGACTTCAAAGGGTCCATAACCCAGGCCTCTGAGCTGCCTAAGCCACTGGGGCCTACCTGTCTCTCTCTGTTCTAAAACTACTCTACACATATTAAGATATAATAGATAACTTATTACTAGCCAAAACTATTATTTATTATGGCTTATTTTTCTTTTCTTAATGGTGTAGAATATATTCTTCCAATGCAGGGGTGGGGGTGGTATCACCTCAATGGCAGGGTGAATAACCCCCAAAATGCTGGAAACAGTGCATGTTACCTCACAGGGTAACAGAGGCTTTGTAGATGGGATTAAATGAAGCATCCTGAGATGAAGGGATTATCCTGAATTATCTGGATTGACCCTGAGTGCCCTAAGAGGGAGGCAGAGGAAGGTTTGACCCAGAAGATGGCACCATGACACTAAAACAAGACACCATGCTGATGGCTGTGGAAGACAGAGGGAGGGCCACCATCCAGTGATGTTAGGTGCAAGTTCTAAAGGTTGAAAGAGCAGAAGTTCAAGGGCAAATGGATGGTCCTTTGTGTCCCCAAAGGGATGATGGCCCTTCAGCACCTTAACTTTAGCTGGTGAAGCTCAGACTTCGGGCCTCCAGAAATGTAAGAAAATAAGTCTGTGTTCTATTAAGCCACCAAATTTGTTGTGCTTTGTTACTGCGGCCATAGGAAATCAATACAGCTCCCATGGGGGTAAACATTGGTCCTGAGGGAAGCAAAACATCTTGGCTGTTACAATGATGTCTGGTCCTCCCAAGCTCAAACCCACCCTCCAAAACCTTATTCTTCAGCATTTAGTTTTGTGGCAATTAGGAAAGGCTTCTTCAGGAGGAGATAATGAAAGAAAGGCTATGAAACATGTTACGGTAAACACTGCCAATAAAGAGTAATTTAAGCAACGAGGTGGGACTGCTACTACTCTCACTGGGTTCACTATAATTAATAGCTGGGGGCACCAAGGGTGTGCGACCTGGCATGGTCTCTCTCTCTCTCTCTCTCTCTCTCTCTCTCTCTCTCTCTCTCTCTCTCTCTCTCTCTAAGGCAGTAATGAAGACAAGTAGGCAAGCAGGAAGGAAGAGAAAGAGGAGGGATTATTTATTTATTTCATTTTGGTTCTTCATCTCAGACTCAGGTCGAGAACTCAGGTCCTTGGGCTTTACACTGGCGTGCTCTTTTATATCCTTCTTTCTAACAACTGAGTTCGCGATTCAGAAAAACCTTGTTGGCCACTTCGTTGTACAGTAACCAAATCTCAGCTTCATATTTAGACAGATACTCTCTCCTGCACAGCACAAGACACAAAAATAATATGACTTTTAAATATGGTCAATATACTAATATGTATGTTTGGTTTCATTTCTTTTTAAGGAAGGGTACAGGCAGGAATGAAGGTGAATAGGCAAGCAGGCAAGAAGAGAAGAGAAGAAAGAATTTCTTTTTGTCTTGGCTGTTCATCTTGGTTGTTCCTGCTGGCCCTGGGTCTTCAACCCGGGTCCTTGGGATATATGTGAACTGGGACTATCTTTTCCTATGATTTAGACAGCTGATTATTATATATCTGTCCATCTGATATGCATTAAAAATAACTTGCATCTACTATGTGCCAAATGTCATCAGAAAATACACTTTGATTCTAGATTTCTCTAGGCTTTTATATATTATGAAAGCTTTAGAAAAGATGTTTCATTATATTTCTGAATTCTGAAAAACTATTTTAGTGGCACCAAAATTACCTACGAGAACTATTTCTAAATCTGCATACTTTTAATATTATTGAGCAAGTGATAAAGAAGCTACTTGAGTGATCATGGTATGCTCAGCTTTTCACTTTAAATCACATTGAAAGTTAAAGCTAGGGTCTATTAGTACATCTAGTGTGATCTGGTCTATAATAGTAAAAAAAAAAATCTTTGTTTATTAAGTATTAGAAAGTGTAACTCTAGATCTACAGAGAGACATTCATTTTGTCATTAAGTTCACTCATTAATTTGCTTTTGCCTTGCTTAAGTATAAGTTTCCTATAACCTTCAAGAAATTAAGTTCTGGGTAGATTTGGGTATCTCTGATTGTTAGATTAAGCTATAAATTCCCATAGGAGAATTAAGTGCCTGAGAAGAATCTTAATCAGGCTAGACCTGCCAACCAGAATGTTCTTTGGAAATAGAGGTCAAGATGTAAAAAAAAGATTAAAACTGCCCACTAAGCATTCCAGAGGAACTGCTGATGGTGCACCCCTCCTCTGCTGCTCCGCCTGCACCAGAGCGGAGCCTGAGCTCTGGATGGAAGAGAGTTAGAAACTGAAGGAGCTATTTTTAGTCCAAGAATCAATGTGTACAAAATGGATTATGCAAAGATCTTTCTGCTCCAAGAATATAAGATCTTTGTTCTCCTGTTTTAAGAAAACGGTGTTTGGCTCTAGTCATAAGAAAGTAGAGGGATGGGAGGGAAGATGGGAGAGAGAAATTCATATACATATGTCTACACAGAGTCCACATATACATACTACGCAACACCAGTTTGTTTGTTTGCTTCTAAAGCTGACCTGGGATCTGGAATACGCCCCCTTGAGCTTTACATGGTCTGCACCTCAGCCACCTCAGCTGTCTGAGCCACAAGGGGGCACCCTTTCTACCTCTACCTCTACCATCCTTACAGTATCCCATTTCTTCTCTACAGGACCGTGGCTTAGTGACTGGCTCTCATACAGCATGCTGCTGTAACTGTCCTATCAGATCAGAAGGATGCCTCTCTCACTGTCTAATGAGAAGTCGCATCCAAATGACGTCCAGTGTCTGGATGCTGGTGATATTTACATATGCTTGCATTTTTTAAGATTTCCCCCAAATAGTTGGGATTATGGAGATGCAAATCCTTATTACCTCCCCAACACACCCTCAAAACGACACATTTCTGAGTAAAGACTGACTGGTGACTGATTCCAAGAACTATTCAAACACTGTTGTACTATTTCTCACTGACAAATATATAATAACCAACTTTCTAAATCACAGGAAAAGACATTCCCAGTTCTTACAAGGGAAATCAAATGTACATGTTCCTTACAGTGCTGCATTTCAAGGAATACTCAAGTCTCTGCGAGTGAGTGATTTTTTACAGCATTCCTCCCCTGCTTTAAGGGAAACCTGGTGTGGACTTGGCTTCCCCTGCAGCCTCTCAGCTTGGCCTAGGGGAGGGGCCCTGCCCCTATTGCTCCACCTGGCTGCCTTTGGAACTTTATCCCTCCTCCCCCAAACTTGCCTGCTTTTCATCTCAGATCAGGAGAAAATTTTTTTTAAGTTTATAAATGTGTATCTTTATGAAGCAAACGAATGATGGCTTCCACAGAGATGGGGTGGTGCCTGCAGAGCAGGCAAAGGCCCTCAGCTCTGTCCACTATCCAGCAGCTATTGTCACCACCCCCTCATTTCTACCAGACATTAGTCTGGGCGCATTGTCACTAGCTCCAGAACATCTGGCCTTAATGACCCATGTTCTCAATGTGCACACTGATGAGCCCTCTCCCTACACCCACTCCCAGAAGGACTGGCATCACCTCCGAGGTTCAGACCTTAGTGACCCACTAGCCAGGAGACTAGCTCACCTGGCTCCCCAACGCAAACCCCCAGTGCTTCCCCCATCTTCCCTCCAGTGAAGACATTGGGGCTGCCTGAGGACAGGCACAGCTGTCCCCTTTAAGCCACCGCTGTACGGCACACAGCCCTCCCGGCACCATGTGACCCTTCCAGCGCCCTCTCCTCCTTTTTCCTCTTCTGTCATTAACATTTCCCTCACTGCTGTTTCATACTCACCAGCCATCAGCATTTGAAGATGCTATTTCTTTTTCTTAAAAAAAAGAACAAAACCAACAACTTTCTCTGGAGCCCACGGCATCCTTAGAAACCTCATTTCTTTGGCCCTCTCTGCAAACACTTCTAAAAGATCTGCCCCAGTCTGTCTCCAGTTCCTTTCCTTTTCTCTCTCTTAAACCTACTCTAATCTGACTCTGGCTACTGGCACTCTGCAGAAACTTCTCTTGCCTATGACCTCATGTGGCTAAATGTAATGATCAGTTTCCTCACTCTGTCTGACCTATTAGCAGCATTTGCACAATCACTTATTTTGTAAACACCACCTTCCTCATTTGGCTTCTGGAGAACATGATCTATTTTCTTTCCACCTCACTATTATTTTTAATCTTTTTAGTTTCCATGCTTGCCTCCAATCTCTCCATGCTGAGGTGATCTATACTTCAATCTATACTTTCAGATATGGTGATCTCGTTGGTAAGCCTTAAATAGCATCTATCTGCTGAGAATTCTAAAGGTTATATTTATAGCCCCAGATCCAAACTCTAGATCCTCAACATCCACTACCCATTCAACATACATGAAGGTCTAATGGAAATTTAAAACTTATCATGTCTAAAACTTCTTATGATTCCTCCCAAACCCTGTTTCATTTGAAGGGTCCTCATTCTGATTAGTGTTAATTCCATTTTTCAAGTTGGTCAAGCTAAAACCCTTGGATTAGAATCATTCTCTCTCCTCCTTATCTCTTAATCTCTATATCTACTGGATTAGAAAATTATGCTGGTTTCACTCTCAAAATATACTCTGAATACTACCTCTTTTCATGACTTCTACCTGCAATCCTGACCCAACCCACCACCTTCTCCCATCTGGATAACGGAACAACCTTTCACTCTTATCCTTGCCTCATTGAAGTCAGGTTACTCCTTTCTGCAACATCTTCCAAGAGCTCCCATTCCACTCAAACTAAAAGCTACAATCTGTTCAGTGGCCTCTAAGACCCTACTGGATGTGGCTACCTGTGACCTCTCTGACTTCATGACAATGGAGTGATGACAAAGGGTTAGACACATGGATCAAGAGAACAGAATACAATCTAGAATCTAGATCCAGGCAAATACAGAGAATGGACTTTAACAAAAACGCAAAGGCAATTTAATGGAGAAACGAGAGTGTTTTCAACAACTAATGGTGGAACAATTACACTTTATACTAAAAAGAACCTCAGTGTAAACCTCACAAATGATAGCAAAAAGAAACTCAAAACAGAACATAGATCTAAATGTATAACTATAAAGATTTTACATAAAAATATAGAAAAACTTCTTGACTTAAAAGATGCAGAGTGATTCTTATATCTGATCTCAAAAGCATGACAGAAAACTTTTTTGATACACTAAACTTCATTGAAATGAAAATGTCTGTGCTCTGTAAAAGACTTTTAAGAAAATGAAAGAGCAAGCTGAATACTGGGAGAAAATATCTGTAAAACATATTCAATAAAGGTCTTATACCTAAAATATATAAAGAATTATCAATAATTACCTACGGGATGCATGCTTGTGGCTCAGGCAGCTGAGGCGCTGGGGTTTAAACCTCATACAGTCCAAGGACCCAGGTTGAAGACCCAAGGCCAGGGTGTAAAACCAAAACAAACAACTGAAAAATTTCTTCCTCCTCTTCATTCCTTGCTTAAATACTTCTTTAAAAAAAAAAAGTCTTGAAATGATGCAATTTAAAAAGAAGCCAAAGACTCATGGAATGGAAAATAGGTACACGAAATATCTTCAGGATTATTATCTATTATGGAAATGCAGGGCTCACCCCTACCAGAATGGCTCAGGGAATCTGACAACACCAAGTGCTGGAAGGGCAGGCAAGGGGCAACGGCAACTGTTTCACATGGCAGTGGAAAAAGACAACAGAACAGCCCTTCTGGAAAAGTTAAATATATACTTACTACCCAACCCAGAATTCCCACCCTCCTGGGTAGTGACCCACGAGAAATGAAAACTTATATTCACACAAAAATATAAATGTACCTAAATGCTCACAGCAGCCAAAATCTGAAAATTACCCAATGAGTGAACTGATTTTAAAAACTAGTATATCCTTGTAGTGGAATATTCTGGCAAAAAAGAGGAGCTATTGTATATGCAACAAGTTAGATGCATCTCATAGTCGTCCCATAGAGAGGAAAGACCCAGCTCAAAGGTCCTATGCTGTCTGACTCTACTGATGTGCTTTCCTGAGTCGACAAGATTGTGAGAGGGAACGACTACTGGCTTTCAGACTGGGGTATGAGAGCTTTACTACTGAGAATAGCACAACACAAGGGAGGCTTAGGGTGATGACACTGTTCTACATCTGGACTGTAGCTCTGGTGACATGAACTGATCTGTGTTAAAATTTATAGAACTTGGCACCACTAGGTGGAGTAGTGGTTGGATCTGTCGGGCATGGTTCACACACATCCCAAAGACCTGGGTTCGTGTCCTGGGTCTGGTGGGAACAACCAATTTTTTAGATGAACAAGTAAATAAAATAAATAAAATGCTTCTTATTCCTCTCTCTTTCTGCCTATCTCTGCTCACTGCTCACCTGCATTCCTGCCTGCCCCCTTCCTTAAAAAAAAAATCATCAAACTGTACACCAAAAAATAAAAACAAAAACCCTCCAAGCTCTATGAGCCTATGATTTTAAACTAATTCTACAAACAAATCCACTTACATAACTTATTTTTCCCACAGGCACAACAAAATCCCAAGTATTCAAGTGATTTCTCTATGGCAATCATTTCACCATATATACACATATCAAATCAATGCTGCACACTGAAACTAATCTAATGCTAAATGAAAAAAATTCTAAAAATTAAATTTATTTTAACAAAAGCAGAACAAATAAAGCAACATAATATAAAATTTATAATATAAAATGTATAGTATAAAATATATTTTGTTAAATTTTGATTTCAAGTTCTTGATGATGTTGATACGAATGTTGTTTACTGCAGCTCAATAGGTGCTGGCAAAAAAGACTTCTCACTGAAAAACAAACAGAGCAGTCTGCAGTGGGATCAATAAACCACTAGCAGGCATGGACATGGGTAAAGGGGGAGCAGAGTGGTCTACAGCCAGGCTGCCCAGTAGGTGGTCACCTGGAGGACAAATTGGACAAGATATTTAGTCTCTCTTCATCTCCCCTGTACCTGCCTTCCCTGTGAGTCTGTTTGAGAGAATTAAATGAGATCATGAAGATAAAGTGTCATGTTTAAAACACAGCAAGTTCTTATAAATATTAGCCACGGTATTATTATTCAACTCAGTTAAAAACACAGTGACAGCTCATCACAGTTTGGTGTGTTGCATCATATCAGAGAGCTGTGAGGTCCATTCCCAGCAAGTGAGGAGGCAGAAGAGTGAATCAGCAGTCAGGTGACAGCGTTTACTTCATTCAATGGCATGTAAACTCAGCTCCCCAGGACCAAAGCTTCTGCCAGAAACATCAGAGGCCATAAGGAAAGCTTTGCTCTTGACAGACTGCATTAATTAACTAATTTAATCTTTTCCCTATAATGACTCAGGTTATCAGAAAGCACATACGATGTAGAAAGTAATATGCAGTGACCTTTCAAGAAGCACCAAGGACAAAAGTTGGTTCACATGAACGGTGAAAGAGCACGAGGACAGCTCGCCCCTTACAGTCTTCTGTGTATGAATAAATCTGACAACCAAACTCTAATAATAAATAATGCTTACGTAGTCCCCTATCTCTTACAAAGCACTTTCATGAAGAACATCTCACTTTATCTTCATGAAAACCGTGGGAAGGAGGATGGGTGTTATTATTTGCTTAAATGGGGAATGAGAATTTTAATCGCACAACTGGTAGAGGTTGGGATAGGACCTGAACTCAGATGGTCTGACCTCTAATTCTATACGAATATCAAAACACCTATTTCAGAAATAGGAACTAACTGATCTCTAAAGAGTGGCTGAGACAAGGGCTTAATAGCCAAAGTATACACAGAACTCGTAAAACTCAACAACAGAAAAACAAACCACCCAAGCAAAAAATGGGCAGAAGAGTTGGATAGACATTTCTCCAAAGAAGACAGATGGCCAACAAGCATATGAAAAGATGTCCTTCCTCACGTGTTATTAGGGAAGTGTAAATAAAAACAACGGAATATCACTATACACTTGTGAGAATGGCTATTATCCAAAAAATCTGAAAGCAACAAATGCTGAGATGGAGGCGGAGAAAAGGGAACACTTTTACACTATTAGGGAGAGTGAAAATTGATGCAACGCTTATGAAAAGCACTATGGAGAGGTCTCAAAAAAACTGAAAAGAAAAATCCCATAAAATCCTGCCATTCCACTTCTAGGTATTTATCCCAAAGGCATAAAAACAGTAATTCACAGAAATACATGAGCTCCTATTTACAATAGCCCCAAACTGGAAACTACCTAAGTGCCCATCATCAGATGAACGGATAAAGAAGATGTGGGCATGTGTGTATATGTGTGTATGTGTGTGTAATGGAATATTACTTAGTCCTAAAAAAGGTGAAATCCTGACATTTGTGACACATGGATGGAATTCGAGGAGATTGTGCTAAGGTAAGCAGAAGAAAAAAAACAAATACCAGATACCATCACTCACATGTGGGAATACAAAGAAACAACACAAAGGAACAGACTAAACAAATAAAAATCAGGTTTTGAATGCTGAAAATGGAACTGAGGCTACCAGTAGGGTGGGGGTAGGGTAAGTAGGGGTAGGGTTCAATGGATAGTGGTGAAGAACTATTGGTAATTTGGTGGAGGACAGGGGTGTTGTCATGTATTTGAGGAATGGCAAACCTGCATATATGGATTTATACTATTTTGTAAATCAAAGCTACATCAATAAATATTAAATTTTTAAAAATATTGCTGAGGGCTCTCCTGTGAATAAAGCAAAGATGCGCTTATGGGTGAGGTCCAGGTCATCTAATCTGACTATTTAGCTAATGTTTTTCACCTACTTAGTCCAACAGGCACCATCTATTTGTAGCTTTATTGAGAGGAATACAAATGTAATCATTACTGTACAAACTACAGACCATCCAAGTTCGTTCAGGCTGCTACAACAGAATACATGGACAAGGATACTTAAAAAAGCACTGATTCCTCACAGTCTGGAGGCTGATTCGGGGTCTGTTGATTCAGGGTCCAACTACTGGTGCATGAAGAGCCATTGTCTTGCTGTGTCCTCACACAGTGGAAGAAGTATGGGAGCTCTCTGGAGTCATGTTTATATGAGCACAATTGCCACTCATGGGGGCTCCACCCTCACAGCCTAATCACCAATCAAAGACCTGTCGCAAAGCACCACCACCGTGGATTAGGTTTCAACATATGAAAGCTGGGGAGACACACACACCAGTCTAGACCGTCTGCTGTCTGAAACACAGCACACTCCTACTTCCACAGACAGAAAAGAGCAGAAGGAAATCGTTTCTACACATTTATGAACGAATTTTTGTTCACCTTTGCTGACTTCATCCAAGTATTAAAATACCATCTGGCTCACCATGAACAATGAAGAGACCTTTGCTGAAAGAACAAATGGATGACCACAAGGGTGAAACTCTAAAAAGGTTAAAATCCTAAAATGAGAAACCCAAAACAGGATTTTCTCCAAGGGGAAAGACAGGCACCAGTATGTTTTTAAAAAGCATATACGTGAGGCTGGCTGTCAGTCTACGCAGGTAAGATGCTGAGGCAGCCTGCGACCGTCTCACAGGGAAACGCTAATAGATCCAGATATGTTTAGTCTGGAAAGGAGAAGACTAGTCAGTTCTTCCCAAATACTTGACGTCATTGGGCAAGGCTAAAATTGTCCAGTGGAACAGGAAACTAAAAATGTGTACCCTCTGTAGATCCAGAGGCTAGAAATAGGGCTAGTTGGTAAAGATTGCAGGGAGCCGATTTGACTAAAAAGAGCAGTCTGACAGCTAGGGCTGCCCAGCTATGGTGTGGGCAGCCTCAGGGGCGGCGGGAATGAACAGGAATGTAGCACTTCCACATGCAGAGCACTTTATGTAGAAAGTATGCATGAGTGTGATGGTTTCCATGCTGCAAGTAAGGAAAGCGACACTTAGGAACAAAAGTAACTGGTGTGGCATCACAGCTGGTGAGTGGCACAGCTGGAATAGCAAACTCTCAGGGGTAGCAAACTCCCAAGTTCGCCTTTTCTGTTCACTCCAACGCAACATACATTATCTTTCAATGTCTGCCTTTAGTCAGAGACTGTGCTGGGTACTGCAGATACAAAGATAAATGACAG
The DNA here is from genome assembly GCA_004363575.1 of Solenodon paradoxus. Classification (NCBI taxonomy): domain Eukaryota; kingdom Metazoa; phylum Chordata; class Mammalia; order Eulipotyphla; family Solenodontidae; genus Solenodon; species Solenodon paradoxus. The sequence goes on along the minus strand of RJWH01000794.1, from coordinate 279,173 downwards.
ACAAATACAGTCCTTTCCTTGAAAGGACTGACAGTTTGTCTTTTCCAAAGTGTTGGAAGTGTCTTGAGTGAGGCTAACAGGACCATTTGGGGATACTAGAGAGACAATTATTGATTGGGGTGGGGGGTTTTACCAAATCATCACCACTAAGGTGCCTCCCTCATCTACAAGTTTATAAATATGGATTCCTTAGGTAGAAAAGAGGGATGCCTAAACTTTTGACATAAAAACAGATTTCTGAAAATTGAGCAATTGGTATAGTATGAAATTTGATTGTATATTCCACTAAGGGGGAAAATAGAATTTCATATACAACAATAATCATATGGATCAAGCATTTTTTTAAAAAAACTACTATGGCCACAGAATAATAAAATGTTACTAATAATAAATAATAATCCAACAAGTTACAAATTTAGTTATTGTCCTAAAATTTCGCATATCTTGCTGGAAATTTTGTTTGCTTGAGGCAAGTTTCAAAAGAGAGAAATATGTGCTCCTGGCAGCTACAGAGATGTGGCGAAGTATCTAGATCAAAGCAGTTTTTCTGAGTCCAGATCCTCACTAGTCACTTTTTAAGCCTGCTACCCAAACTGCTCTGTGATTCACAGGACCCATGAGGAAAATGAGATGACATTTTAAGAAAAGGACCTGCCTCAATAGGGTTGTTTCAGCAAGTTAAACTGTGCCTATGAACAGTCCCTGCTGCACTGCTTAACTGGCAGTAACTATTAAGTTACTGGGTGCATCCTGGTGGCCTAGTGGTCTACTACACCTGGAAGCAGCCCCACATCTATCCCAAGGGGATATTCCCGGGGGGAACAACCAATGTGAACAACTAAATAAAAACAAAATGCTTCTTCTGCCTCTCTTTTCCTACATGCCCACTAACCTTCATCCCTGCCCGCACCTTTCCTTAAAAAAAAAGTATTATACTTTTAAGTATAGGCTTAATCTCTAATAAAGTCAATAATACATTCCATAACTCCAATTTGATTCCAACTGAAGGGGGTCTGCCTTTTGTGACATATCTTTTTTACATATTCACTAATTCTGGTTAGGAATACTGATTAATGAACATTTCATTATGTTATTTTACAATTCTTTCACTGTGTAATTTAATTTAGTACAAAGTAACTGTTCAGTAAATATTTTCCAAATAAACTAATTTAGGCTTTCTTCTAGTATGTTAGTCCTGTAGATGGGAGATAGAAAAATGAAATTCAAGCCAGTTTATAGAATATCTGCTTCGGCATTAGGTAATTGATCTGTTCTTTTCAACCTCTTACCAAAATGACAGTGGTCAAGGCAACACCAGAATTACTTCCCCTCCTTTCTCCTACTGGCCTCATAGGGCCATTCCTATTTGGGATCTCTGATTGAGTGATATTTTTCCTTTATGCTCTGTGTACTTTAAAAAGTGATTTAAAGCAACTTACCACTAACAATAGGCAGATAATAAAGGTGATAAAAATGTTTAAGAATGAGATTATATATATATATATATGTATATATATATATAAAAAACACTTTTTATAGTTAAACACAGTCCTGGAGCTTCCTAACAACAATAGCAGAAATTAAAGTGTGATTCCTGCTGCCTGACTCCTACCCCATAGATTTTGGACAATGTATCTCATACTAATTAAACCATATTTGTGTTACGTCACTAACTGCAAGAGCGAGGTATCTGCAAGAGCGAGGTATCTTGGACTGCCTCTGTGATACTTCATGAGACTGAACACTTTTTTACAAATCTATTTTTTCTATTACTAAAACACTCAATGAATAAGCCCACTCGGGAGTGGCCCAGGTACCTGGTATAGGAACGAGAGGACATCCTTGCCTCTCCTACAGCTTCATGCCAAACACTAGGGTGCAGGATTTAACACGAATTTCCAAAAACGGTCTTAAAGGTTTTGATGGGGAAGCTGCTTTTGGCTCTCTGACCCAGTACCACCCCTCACGATGTGACTCTCCACTGTGATGATGACAGGCTGTGGCACTGACTGGGGAGGACAGGCAGGACAGAGAGCCAGGGACACAGTGACTCCACAGGAGTGGTGGAATGGAAGACACTGCCCTGTTCAAACAAGCGGCGACTTGCTGCCTTCTCAACAGCCAGAGAAATCCTTTCGGCTCTGTGTCCTCAGACCCTCAGACCCCTCAGGACAACCCTGGGGCCTGGGTCCCCCTGAGTAACCGTTCTCTGAATTGTGCTGCCACTGAGCTGTGTAGCCAACATTCTTCTCCACCTTTGACTACACGGGGGTATGTGTATGTGTGTGTGTGTGTGTGTGTGTGTGTGTGTGTGTGTGCGCACGCACGTGCGTTTGTGTGTGGAGGGGGCACAGAGGAGGGTGGAAACGGTCCCTGGATTCTTTAAACACCTTTGCAGAAATAGCCTGGCAAATTCCCAAGGACTCAATAAGTAGACACTTTAATCCTTAACAGACAAGAGCAGACAGAAAAGTCCTCATAAAACAAGCTTTCATTTCCTTTAAACAGCAAAGAAAGTGCTAGCATCAATGTTATATGCTTTTGCTTAATGCTTCTCTGATGAAGGAAAAAGTCAGAGTCCTGTCTGACCCCAGCCCTTTGTTTACCTCCTTCAGATCCTGCACAACAGCTGAGAGTCTCTCATTTTCCGCCTGCACGTTGGTGGCCACAGCCCGACTCTGCTTCAGCTCATTCTGCATCTCCAAGATCTTCCCTAGGTAGTACGCCTCCTTTGACGCTGACTCCTGCAGGAGCGTCTCCTCCCGGGTCTCTCCATCTTCAGCAACTTTGCGGTGGATAGAGAAAGACTGCCCGAAGGCCTGCAGTGTTGGGAAAGAAAAGAACATGAGATGAGATGCCCCAGAGCATGACATGGAAGAAAACAATTCTGGAAGACTTCCAGAGATCAGACATACACACTTCAGGGAACAGCCTAGCAGCTCTCAGGAATTTGAAAGAATCCAAATTCAGTTAAGGAGAATTTTTAAAAATAGCTTGCCAAAAATTTACATAGATATATACTGAACCAAAAACAACTTGAAAACCATGGCTGCTTGCTTTACGTTACCATTTTTAGGTATATATTATGAAAGACAAGGCAGAGGTAATGAGTCCATCAAATTTCATGCTTTCATTTTCATTTGAGGAAAAAAAATCCCATTTTTCAAGAAGAAAATACTTGTCTCATTCTAACACATTAGCAGTAAGGAAACAATAATTATGAGCCCTTACTAAATCAAATCACTAAACAACATTTCCCGGAGCCACAAAATGACACTGAAGTCTGAAGTCTAGTTGCTGTATAAGAAAGCACAGATGTGACGCTGGCCTCAGGCCATTTCAACAATTTAACCCAAAACACGGATTACACAAGTCATGTAATTTAATCAATAGTATGAATGATACAGTTAAAAAAGAAAAAAGGAAGTGATGCCTACATGCCCTGTTTTCTCAGGCCACATGGTAGATAGTATGGCTTTAAAGACTGTGAGGATGAGGACAAGGCTTTGTTGCATTTAAGGAACAGAGTTCATCCGTACACAACTTGAGACAGCTACAAGGATTTCCATTTTACAGTAAACCAACATGTATTCAGGATGAAAAACAGACTCTGACATGCATATCTAACATGCATGGCACTCTGACTGACAAAGGGGACAAAAAAATCAAAATTGTGGAACTGACTGCAACTGCCGCAAACAAAACGCTGGCACAGGGGACCCTGAACTCAGCTAATCCTCCAGGAAATGTAACACCAAATCCTCAGGTCCCTGATTACCATCTCAAAGACATTTTATTCCTTAACAATCCAAGGAGACAAATAAGATGATGCTATCCATGCTGATTAAATGCTCCCTGATTTCAAGGAAGTATGCCTGGTATCCAGGAGGCCCTACGCTGCTTATGCTGAATTTGAAAACAACAGGCTGGAACTAGCAGGGACACTTTACTCCCCCAAAAACCAACCCCCACCCTAGGGATTAGAGGCCACAACTCATGCCGCGAAAATCACCTATACTATGAAATAACGTGGGGAATTGCCATAAAAGGACTTGATGTTCTTTATAGTGTGCATTTTGATAACCATTTTAATAACTTTTAGGGTAGGGGAGGGTAAAAGTGAAATTTTTGTGAAGAATTTTAAAAAATTACCTAGTCTAGTCTTTCTTACGCTTGAGTGAGATGTGAACTATTAAGGTCTTAATATTGTACAATAAACTTTTATTTGCATTTTAAGAAACAATGCATGGGCATGTCCTGGTAGAATAGTGGTTAAGTCTGCCATCTCTGGCCAGCACAGTTCACATACATCCCTAGGACCCAGGTTCAAGTCCTAGGGCTGGGGGAACAACCAAGATGAGTAACTAAATAAAAATAAATGCTTCCTCCTCCTTTCTCTTCTGCCTGCCTGCCTACTCACCTTCAATCCTGCCTGAACCTTTTCTTTAAAAAATAAATAAATATACACACACACACACACATATGGAAGCAGATAGGAGCTGGAGCAAAGGGCAGTGGCAGAGGACTATTATAAACATGGTAGTGGGCATGGTATGTTATCACATATTTAATGAAGAGCAAACCTGAACTTCTAAATGTTTATTGTGTTACTCAATAAAGAAAAAAATTTAAGAGGAAGCAAGCAAGCAGGAATGAAGGTGAATAGGCAGGCAGGCAGAGAGAGGAGGAAATAACCTTTATTTCTTTATTTTTTGCACCTGCACCCCTACTCCCAGCCCCTGGTTGGGAATCCGGGTCCTTAGGTTTTACATGAACTACAACGCAGCACAGACTTAACCCCAGAGTCACCAGGGTGCACCAAAGGATATGTTTTTTAAAAGTAAGGAAAATATATTAAGACAGTTTTTGGTCATTAATAAATAAAATGATATAACAATCTGGATTTTGTTGTTTTCATCAATTTCTAAAATGTACAGTCTTTGTAATTTCTTTTCTCATTCTAAATAAATATTCATATATGTCCCTATGGACTTGTACAAAAATAAATATAGAAGAATAAACCAGAAGCTAAGGAAGTGGTTTGGCTACAGGGTGAGCAGGAAGGGGTGAAAAATGGGGAATGAAATGTGATACAAGAGATGGGGAGGTGCTTTTCCAAGGGTCACTTTTCATATAATTCTGTGTCTTAGGAAGACAGTCAAATTTCACATACCTCCCAAATAAATAAAACCAAACTCTGTGTGTCAAAGGAATCCAAATTAATACAGTCACAAGTAAATTTTTCTGCTGTTTTGGTACAAAACTGCTGTATTACAGATGAGCAACATAACACACCTTTCAGTGGAAAAGATCTACGCTGAGTAATTTTGGAAATCAGTATTTTTTGCTATGTATTGTAAGTCTAAGAAAAAAAGAACTGTACCCAAACACATAGTCTAATCAGTAAATTTGTTTCTCATGGGATTATGAGGGTCACAATTCTGAAACTTCTTTACAAGTATCCTAGGGGTACACAAATAAGTAGATATATTATGAATAATGAAAACCAGGCTTCTCACTGTTAGAGAAAGGAATTAAAATAAGAAGGGACCTAGAAGAAAACAAGTGGTACTGTGTTGTTGTTACAAGAATCAGGATGAACTTAGTTTTTTTTCCCCAATATGACTTCCTTTTATACTATGCAAAGAAACATAATAGAATAATTAACAAATAAACTGATTTTTTTCTCCTCTTTGCTCATCCTTTTGCCATTTATATTGCTAAATTCAACTAGCTTCTAGCATTTAAAGTTATAACCTACTTTTCCTTTCACCTAATTAAAGGATACATCAGCTATATAGGTTCTGCTAAGACTATTCTGGAGTAATATCATATTTCAATGAGTAATTTTCTAGAATACTGATTAGCTTTTCTATATCATAACTTCAGTGGTTCTCCATTACCTCAGAATAATGAACTTACAGTTTTAATAAACTTAGAGACAGATAAAGAAAAGGAGAGAGGGAGAGGTTGATGGGGAGACAGGGTGGAAGAGAGATGGGGGGAGAGGGAGAGGGGAAGAGGAGAGAGGTTATTTCTGTCTATAGGTACACTTATGAGCTAGCTGTCAGTTATAGCCCAAAAGCAATGGCATACCATTATCAATGAGAATTCCTAGCACCCAGATGTTGCTTGAAATATATTAATCTCTAATTAAACTAAAATGAATTGAATTAATAACTAGAGTTCTTTGGAGAAATGACCACTTCTAGGGCTGAAGAAAAATGAACATGATATATTTTGAGGTACAAAAGAGTAACAAAGTACATTTTAAAAAATAATGGGAATATGTCAAAGACCATGAAGGCCTAACTCACAGCACTCCCAACAGCCAAATCTGAAATAACTGAGTCACAAAATAAAGAATTAGAGTAATGAATAAAAATCCACAGAATAATATAATTTTTCTTGAGTCCACATTGATGTAATTATTGAATAAGAGCAGGGTAAGAAACAGTTCTTACAGTAGCATTCTAATTAATAAAGGTAAAAGGAATCACAAACATAAAACACATCAGCATTTGTCAAACACCAAGCAATAATAGTTGCAGATAAGAATTACCAATGGAATATAAATTGATGGGTGGAAACTATAAGAAACAGGATATTCTTAAAACATCTGCTTCCATGATACTTATTAATACCAGTGGAAAATTAGCTAACTCTACAGTGGAGAAGCTTCGCAGACCAAGTGATCAAAAGTTAGACAAGCAGCGCTGAAAGAGATGGATGGGGTGTGTGCACCCCTGATGTAAGACGCAGAAAAAGCACATCACCTCTGTGGTATACTTGCTGAAAATGCGTAAGCCAAATATTACCATAAAAAAATATCAGACAAACCCACACTACAGGCTATTCTACAAAATTGTTGGCCAGGACTTCTCAAAAGCATTAAGGTCAAAAATATAGAGAAAAACTCCAGACTAGCAAAGACCAAAGAGACAAAACAATTAATTGCAAAGTGGGATCTTAGATTAGATCCAGGACTTGAAAAAGACAAGAGGGGCAGCTGACAACATTGGAATGAATTCTTCAGATTGATTAAAAACACTGTATCAATGTCTATTTCTGATTTCCATAATAAGTATGGTACTTATGTAAGATGTTAACCTTTGGGGAAGCTGCATAAAACTCACTGAGGGATTTTTTGCAAACTTTTTCAACATCTAGAGTTATTCCAAAATAAAACATTGCAACTAAATGTAATCTTTGCCCTAAAAGAGTCCATAGATCTGGTAAAGCACTGGCATACAGAGCTATGGAAGCAGTAACACCAAAGAGATACCAGATTCAATCAGAAGTGCTGTTATTTCATGAGGTGGTGATATTAGCGCATGGTAATTTTAGAGACAACACAGTACTTGTCTTCAAATTATCCTCACAGACACATAAATTTAAAAAAACAAACAAAAAAAACCCCCCACAAACCCATGTTTTAAGTAAACAATCTTTCTTAGAATCTCCACATGGACCAGTCAAAGGATGGTTCCTGGAGTGCCCTGGTAGCTCAGTGGTTGAGTCCGCCAGCATAGTGCACATACATCCCGGGCACCTGGGTTCACAAATCCCAGCTGGGGCGAACAGATGAAGAATTAGATAAAGAAAATGAATGCCTCTTCCTCCTCCCTCTTCCTGCCTGCCTGCCTGCCTGCTTACTCACCTTCATTCCTGACTGCACCTTTCCTTTAAAAAAATAATGTATTTTTTTAAAGATGGTTTCTAAGTGTCAACTGAGAAAGATACATCCCAGTATCATGTTCATCTATCTAAGCAGAACACTCCTGGTGCTTGGCTTGTTTAGTCCTAGACAAAAAGAAATTCTTTAGATTAGCCAAATTTCCATATGTGATAGAACATACGCACACAGAATTATGTGTAGATAACAGCTTGTCTTTGGAGGTGATGTTTACTCTGATTCTCCATCAGTAATGATCAGATTTTTTTGAGTTCAATCCTGAACTCAAGAGCCATTAAAAAGCTATTAACAAGGAGAGTAGGCTGGGCAGCCACACATCTTCAGCAGACCCTCACAGAAGCAAAGGAACCCTGAGACTCTGCAGTCACTTGTTAGTACAACTTAAAGCAGTTGCCTAGCAGGTAAGACCAATACACGTAGTCCACATACATCCCAAGGACCCAGGTTCAAGACTGGTGTGTGTGTGTGTGTGTGTGTGTGTGTGTGTGTGTGTGTGTGTGTATGTGTGTAACCAAGATAAACAACTTTTATTTAGTTGCCTGCCTGCCTACTCACCTTCATTTCTGCCTGCAACTTTCCTTTAAAAAAAGAAAAATGAGAGGTTCCCAGGACCACTTCCTCAGGTTCTGAACTGCTAGAATGATTCACAGAACTGGGGAACCAGCATTCTCACTGAATTACCAAATGATTATAAAGAATACAACTCAGGGAACAGTTGGATGGAAGAGATAAATAGAGGAAGGTATGGGAAAAGAGCAGGGAGCTTCCACACCCTCTCCAGGTGCCATTCTTCCCAAATCCCAGACTCACCAAACTGGGAGCTTTCTGACTGTCTTTTTTTGGTTTTCATGAAGGCTTTGGTAAACGGTCCACAACTGATGAACTCATTGGCCACTAGCAATTGAACTCCACCTCCAGGCCCCCTCTCCTGGGGGCTGGAGGTGCCAAACCTCTAATCATATGGCTGGTCCTCCAAGCAACCACCTCCTAACCTCAGGTGCTTCAAAGTCACCTTATCCACATAACAAGACACTTTCATCACTCTCCACACTAAGAAATTCCAAGGGTTTGGGAAGCTGTCAGCCAGAACCATGGATGAGTCCAAATATATGAGAACTATTTTCATTTCTTATATTTCACAATATTGAAAAAGTATGCAAGGTTCAGCCAAGGACATTAACCATGACATTTCAGTTTTCAACTTGAAATAAAAACACACACCAATTCTACCCAGCTTCGAGAGGCCACCTGCTGTGCATCTGCAAATCCACTGAGAACTGACACTACTCAGAAAACATCTGCATCTTAGAAAGAGAAGGGAAAGGAGGAACACTCCTACTTTGCCTCACTCTTAATTGTCAGGAAGGGAAATTGGGCAGGACAGCCAACTGGCAATTATGAGTTGCTTGACTGTTAAAAGCTGAAGCACCTGACCTCAGGCTGGGCCAGGTGTCCCGGTGCCCCATCCTGACAAGGGACATGGGGGTAGCGATGCCATCTTTTCAAGGCCAGTGAAGCTGCATTCTTGGCAGAAATCACAAAACTAGCGTCGGCGTCTATTGATGGGCAAAACTAGAGTAACCATGCTTCTAGTTCTATTTTGTCCAGGTAGTAAATTCTTTTTAGGCACTGCAATCATTGTGCATAATTTTTATTTTAAATTAACTGAGGTTAACGGACATTTATACAATTTTAGACTATCATGATTTCTCATCATGTGTATAACTACAAATGCACAATATTATATTTAGTATCTTCCATCACCATGTATCACAATTGCTTTAAATCAAGTACTAGAGTAAGTTCCATTTGCTGTATAAAAGTACTTGCTTTCCCATCTACTCACATGACTTTTCAATCCAAAGAAAATTTATATGTTATATCTTTGTGTTCAGGACAACATGTTAGCTGTCAAGCCGAATTTTCATACTTATTATCCTTCACGATATGAAAGATAAAAGAAATAAAAGGTCAGTAGTGTGTTTAACAAAATCATATCATCTTTAAAATGTGTGCCCTTGGTTACAGAATCTTCATTCTTACATTTTAAAATTGTGGCAGAAAAGCATACTAGGTCACTCAAGGATGAGAAACAAAATTTTTTTATTTGAAACTGTAAAACAATACTAAAAAGCATTCATTCACTTGTTTGATTTGCTCAGCAAGTATTTACAGAGAACTGCGACAGGCAATGTTTTGGGCACTGAGGATTCAATCATGTTCTAGAGAAAAAAAATCTCTGCTACCCAGAGCGCACATTCCAGTGGAATATAAACACATCAGTTAGTAAATGTGTGGCATAATGCTGGAAATGGTCTAAAAGAAAGTAAAAGCGGGCAAGCAGAGAACAGAAAGGCCCAGAAGTTTCAGCAGCCAGGCATCTAATAACCACATGGTTCGTGGGCTCCCGACATGTGACTAGTGTGACCATGAAATTGAACATTTTATGAAATTCAATTAATTTTAATTGTCATATGTGGCTAGTGTTCAGTACAGGGATAGAGAGTAGAGCAGGTACAAAGAGAAGGAGCCCTTCAGAGGGGAGTCTCATTTAGAGGCAAACCTCACTTAGGGGTGAATCTCATTTAGATGAAGGCCTCATTCAGAGGGGAGCCCATTTAAGAGAGGAGTCCACTTTTTTTTTTTTTTAAAGGAAAGGTACAGAGGAATGAAGGTGAGTAGGCAAGCAGGCAGGAAGAGAGAGGAGGAAGAAGCATTTTATTTTATTTAGTTGTTCATCTTGGTTGTTCACCCCAGCCCCAGACACGAACCTGGGACCCTGGGATGTATGTGGACTGCAGCCCAAGACAGCTAACCAAACTGCTACCCCAATAGGGTACACCAAGAGGGAGTTAATTTAGAGGGGAGCCCATTCAATCAGGAGTCTCATCTAGAGGCAAATCTTATTTAGAGGGGAGCCTCATTTAGGGGGGAACTCATTTAGAAGATAGGAATCTGGGAAAGAAAGGCATGAGCTAGAAGCTGTGTCTCTCCTGGGTGAGCCCTACCTGAAATCATGTCCCACAGCTCTCAGCACTGGCAGGCGCTGCTTGGCAGTCAGCATTGGCAGACTGTCAAAGGCAGTTCCTCAAGTCTCTACCTTGGCGCCTCACCTGATTCTCCAGGGAACATTCAGGCGCTCTCACTTGCAGGGCAGAAGCACTGCAACTGGCCAGCTACTGCAGCCTCCCCATGAGCCTTCTTTGAACATCAAATAATTTTTTTGAATGATTCTATTTCTCTGTTGTCTCAGCTGCCAAGAAGTTCAGCATTAAATGTTCTATATCAATACCTAAGTTTCTGGTATACTATCTCCTGATTTCTCTATACTGTTTTAAGTTTTAATTGTATTTTATCCCATTGTACTGATTTATTTTATTCTGCTTCAAAGATTTTTGGAGTAGAAAGAGCATGAATATAACCTCATCAAGGGTTTAAATGATGTTGATTTTTTACCTTTTGTTTGAGTCTATAGGGAAGCCCATGTTAAAGAACATAGTTAAAAAAATGTAGTTGGAGAGTTTAAGAGGATTGGACAGCCTATTAAGAATTCATTCTCGGTGTACCCTGGTGGAGCAGTGGTAGGCCAGCCGCCTCCAGATGAACACAGTCCATATCCTAAGAGCTGTGCAGTATTCCATTGTGTGTATATACCACATCTTTGTTATCCGTTTTGACATTTCTATGTCTCAGCTGACTTAGGCAGTCTCAAACTACCGAAGTGATGAACACCAAGGTATTATAAATTATACTGTAATAAACATGGGCATGCTAATTTTTTTATAAAATTCATAACAGACTTCTTTTTGTATATTCTTTTTCAATTTTAAATCAACTTTAAATCCCCACAATTCACCCATTTCAATTATTACAGTTCATCTATCTTCAGTGTTAGAATTGACTGAATGTATATCTGATTTTAACAATCCATTCTCCTGAAAATTGATGCTCACAGGTTTTACTATTATAGACAATTCAGCCAAGAACCTTCTTGTGCATAACTCCTAGGCTAGTGCTTCTCCTAATACATTTGGTTAAAATGGTATTATTGCCAATCCTTAGTGAACTTATTTGCAAAAACAAAATAAAAACATATTATGCTAAGCATACACCTACACCTATCATATGACTTAGGTATTTATTACCCAAGAGTAAAAGCACTTGTCTACATAAAGATTTGTACACAAATATTGACAGCAACTTTATTTGAAATAGTCAAAAACAGACATAACTAAAATGTCCAACAGGTGACTGGATGAACTAGTTCATCCATGCAATGAATACTAGTCAGCAACAAATAGGAATGAAGTACTGAGACACACAACATGGTTGTATGTCAATTATACCTGAACAAAAGTGTGTAAATAATAAATTGCTAGAAAAATAAAAGAAAGAAAACACAAAATGCAAGCTTCAATTATTTTTTAAGATTTTTAAGACCATTTTTAGGTACACAGCAAAAATGAGAGGCAGGTACAGAGATTTCCCATTTCCCCCTCACCCACACATATATAGCCTTCCTCACCAGAGAGGTATATTTGTTAAATTAAGGAACCTAACTCAACATATAATTAAGGAACTTACACAGTCCGTACATTCAGTGGATTCTGACAGACCCATATTAACATGTATCCCTCATACTATTTTACAGAGTAGTTTCACTGCCCTAAAAACCCGCTGTGCTCTGCCTATTCACCCCTCTTCCCACTATGCATTGCCCCCTAAACCCTGGTAATTTCTCATCTTTTTACTGTCTCCAAAGTTTCGCCTTTTCCAGAATGTCATGTAGTTGGAATCATACAATGAATAGCCCTTTCTGATTGACTTCTCTCACTTAGTGGTAAGCATTTAAGGTTTCCTTCATGTCTTCATAGCTCATTTCCTTTTAGTACTGAATAATATTCCATTGTCTGAATGAATCACAGTTTATTTATCCACATACCTACTGAAGGACATCTTGGTTGCTTCCACGTTTTGGCAATTCTGAATAAAGCTACTATAAATACCTGAGTGCAGGGTTTAACTCCTTTGGATAAATACCAAGGAGTATGACTGCTAGATTATGGGCTAAGAGCATGTTGAGTTTTATATGAAACCAAAAAATTGTCTTCCAAAGTGGCTGTGCCATTTTGCATTCCCACCAGCAATGGATGAGTTTCTGCCTCTCCACATCTTCACCTTCATCCAGTTATCCAACTTTTTATTATTAAATTTAACAGACATAAAATTATATGTCAATGAATTTATCCAGAGCAACAATAACACCAGGGGGAAAAAAGAATTACCAAAACAGTATCATTATTCCTGGAAAGTGTGACTAATAGAAACTAAATTTATCTTGACACAGTCCTGCAGAGACTAATTTGTAAAGTCACGCTGGTCTCAGACACACTTTGAAGAGCATTATCCTAAGTCACATGTGCTCACAGGAGTCTCTGTAACACAGGTTTCCAGTGCTACTGGTCTACTGGAATCACCTGGGAACCTTTTTAAAAACAAAGACACACAGACCCCATCTCCAAATATTCTAAATTAATAGGATTGGGGACAGACATTGCCAAGTATTATTGGTTCAAGAAACACTAGGGGGTCTCAATAATTTTTCCTGGCACCCTAGGACAGAAGAAATATCGAACAATTCTATCTCCTAATTAGTGAGGTGCAAACAACTTAATATCTTTAACAACAAAGCAGCTGCATGAAAAAGAATGCACACACATTGAAAGAAAGTGTATTTTAATTCCATTTTAAAATAACCACAATTATTTACTAATGTGTGTGTGCACCTCTGGGGCACTGCACAACTTCTCAAACCCTGGAATCACCCTCATTTGCTGTCTCATGTTGGTTATTAGAACAACCTAGCCAAACATTATGTAATAGAAAATAATGTAGCAAAGTAGGATACTGAAAATGGGAACTGAACTGTCTTGAGCTAGTATTTCAGCATTCATCAGATACCAAGTATCACCACATCCCTCATGCACAAGTCCAATGCCCCATGGTCCTCTGTTTATAGAGGTGTCCTGGGTCCACAGCATATAATTTGGTAACCGCAGGTCAGGGAGGCCCTGCGTATCTGTTGTGGGTCACAGGTCTTCAGCCCTTTCCCGTAGGTTGCGGGGTTCTGCAGTGGCTGTGTTCATTCTCACTGTCACCAGTGGTGTTTCTGCAACCTCAGGGAGGTGTGAAATAGTATCACCTGGTGGTTTTATTTTGCATTTCCCTGATTATCAACCAAGTGAAACATTTTCAATTTTTTACTGCCCATGCACATTTTTCACTTCAATGTCCTTTCTATTCAGGTTCTTTCTGTTCTCTACAGAGTGCTTTCCTCTTTATGAATTTGTCAGTTATATACATGGTAAATCTCTTCTCCCCAGTTATGACTTCTTTTTCTACCCATTTTCCAGGGTCTTTCAAAGAAGTGAGATCTCATTTTCTAAACAATGGGTTTCTGTTTCCTTATCATCCATCTTAAATATGGCAAATATTTTCTCGCAGTTTGTGGCTTTCCCTCTAGTCTTTAGTGATGTCTCTGGATGGAGCAATGACCTTGATTTTGATGTCAGTTCAAAGAGCAATCCCTGATTTTCTGCTAGCATTTTCTGTCTGATCTTTTTTGAGATCCTTCCCTCCTCCAAGGTCATAAAGCTATGCTATTAATTTCTTCCAAAAGTTTTACCTTTTACATTTAGTCCCTTAATCGACCTGGCATTGATTTTTGTGTGTACAATGAAGAACAGATCTATTTTAATTATTTTCTATATGAATAATCGATTTCCCTAGCGCCATTTAATGCACTGCCCGCCCCATCTTTCCACTGGTGCCGAGTGCCACGCTGGCTATAAAGCACAGTGACACGACTGGGCCTGATTCCAGGCCATCCCGCAAAGCTTCCCTGATATTCCTAATACTTCAGAGTCAGTACCTGAGGGGGAAAGAGAACCATGATCACCTAAGCCTGTTCCAGTTAGTGAATCTCTGAAGTACCTCCATCAAGCTCAATGTCATTACTAAGATATACTAACGGCAATCTACTCTATGTAAATACCATACATTGCAGAAAAGAAGCAAATCCACATTGATTTTGAAACAGTCAATGAACATAAAAAACCTAAGCTTTTTCCTTTATGTAAATCATAAATGCAATCACTAAAGAAAATACAGGCAACTCCAGAAAGAAGACAAAGGAAAAAAAGCTACCCAGTATATCACCACTCCTCTACCCCTGAACTTTAGGCAAGGCTCAGGACCTCCAAATTTTCACCCACCATTGCCTCCTGGGTCCTATACGTTCCCGAATACTTATTCTTCTCCATCAGGGTTTGGATCTGAAACTAGGACCTGCTCTTTTAGCCAAGTGAACTTGGCTCAATCAAAGCACTCCACTGCCCAGGGCAGCAGACACTCACACTCCCTCTCCTGTAGTCCTCACTATTCCTGGTGTTTCTTTTGTTATTAGGTGATCCAGGTCATAAGAAATCTTGTAATCAAAATTCTGAACAACCCAATGGACAGTGGAGGACCACTGGTAATTTGGTTAATGGGCATGATATGTTATCATATATTTGATGATAAGTGAAACTGCATATTTTAACTTAGCTTATTTTTTAAATCAATGTTGCCTCAAAACAAACAAAAGAACAATGAAGGTGTGCCCTGATGGAGTAGTGGTTTGGTCAGCCACCTTCAGCCAGCGTAGTCCACATACATCCCAAGGACCTGGGTTAATATTCTGGGATTGAGAAGAACAACCAAAATAAACAACTAAAAAATAAATAAATAAAGTGCTTCTTCCTTCTACTCAAAAATCAAAACAAAACAAAAAACAATGGAAATTAGATTGGGAACCAAGCCTTCTGGTAATGAATGATAGAGAAGTTGGGATAATGTTAATTTGTATTTTCTAGATATTTTAATGTGTGTTTCTAGGAACCCTTTTGCTTGAATGAAACATAAATAAAAATATATTTAAAAAACGTTAGACATCCACTGCTCTGTAATTGTTGTATAGAGTCAAGCTTATTTCTGATGGCTCCCTTCAGCAAATTACAGAGACTTGAAGAATCAACACAATCAGCTTAGCAAGCAATCTCGAGAGCAACCTAGCTTGCTTTGCAGAATGTCTGTTCAGAAATAAAACATAAATAGATACTCTTAGTATTACAACCAGAAAGGAATTCTTCAACTTTTTTTACATTGCTTTTTGAACAAAACATGTATGAAATAAGAGTAAAAAGAAATTTTCTAGGTCTTGCCCAGTTAGTGTCTCTGTCATTTAAATGTAGATAAAAAGAACTTCTTAAATGACTATAAATTATATTCTGGGTCACCAAGTATAAAGATAATAAGTTTCACAGAGGGTCAACTGTCGGATGGTGACTTGACAGGACGCACTTTTGGGTCACTCCCCACAGACATTGAAAAAAGAAACAAAATTGCCTATTCTCCTGAGATAAACACCAAGAAACTATGCACTTCAGCTACACACAGATCAGCTGACAACTAAGTGTGGGTGAGGACACTTGGTGCAGTTCTGAGCTAAGCTGCAGATTTGGATTTGGGATGGAGGTCAGGGGCTTCCAGAAGACTCACGGTGGGGTGGAGGCTAGGAATTTCGGGACCAGCAGTTGAGGCAGCAAGAGGCGGGCCCAGTGGGGCTGAGACGCAGAGCCACAACGGGCCAACTTGGGAGGGGGTGAAAGGAGAGCCAGCACATTGGGAGCTGAACTGGAGCTCGCTTGGTGAAATTGCGGTGGGCGCAGCCATAACCAGAAATCAGCCAAATCAAATCACCCCACAACCATTTCACACCAGAGCCTGGGGTCCACTAAGCAGAAATCCTGCCCACCACATATCCGCCCACTGGAAATCCCACCCATCAGATGCCCCACCCCGTGGATTACAGTGAGAAGGCAGTACCAAACCTCAGTGCTACCTGCTGGTGCCACCTTGTCGGTGGAGGTGAAACTGCAGGCTGACTGCCAATCCTGGGCAAGTCAAACCAACACAGCACCAGGGAAACCCAACCCTCAGAAATATAAACAGAATACCCAATAGAGCAATGGCACAGAGAAATATACACGAAATGATGGATCCAATCAAAAACCCAATGGGAATTTGAATACAGCAGATGTATGTAAATTACTTGAAGAGGAATTCTGGGGAACAGTGATAACATACTCATGGGAATCCAGAAATCAGTAGAGACAGTAAATGAGAATGTCAGGAAGCAAAGAGAAGAATTAAAAGAAGACATCAAACAGGTAAGAGACACGATGGCTGAATTAAATATCTCAACAGAGGGACTCAACAATAGGATGGGTGAAGCTCCCCACAGAATCAGTGATTGGGAAGACAGGACAGAGGAATTCAATCAAGCAAACCAGCAAAGAAATAAAAAAAAAAAAATTCAAAGAACTGAAAATAGCATTAGAGGCCCCTGGAATAACATCAAAAGGAACAATATTCACATCATAGGCATTCCAAAGGAAGAGAGAGAAAAGGGGGCAGAAACCATATTTGAAGAAATAATAGATAAGAACTTCCCCAATTTGAAGACTGAAGCAAGCCTCCAGATCCAGGAATCTCAAAGAGTTCCTAACAAAAGAAACCCAAACAGAAATACACCTAGACACATCATAAAATATCAAAAATACAAGTAAAGAAAGACTCTTAAAAGCAGCCAGAGAAAAACGTGTCACATACAGAGGAGACTGTCAGCAGACTTCTCAAATGAAACTCTACCGACCAGAAGGGAAGGCCATAATATATTCAAAGTGCTGAAAGAAAGGGATTTTCAACCCAGGATACTTTATCTGGCAAGATTATCATTCAGAACTGAAGAAACGATACAAACCATTTCTGACAAGCAAAAGTTAAAGTAGTTAACACAGAACTGGCTTCGCAAAAAAATAATAAAGGATTCTCTATGAAGCATGAAGAAACCACACAGAAAAAAACAGTAAGATAACAAATACACCATAGTGGGTGTTGTCTGCCAGCCTTGATCAAATTAAAACCTCCAGAATAGTTGCTTGTTTCCAGTCCTTATTCATCAGTACAACTCACCAACAGCCCAGTGGAAGTGTCCCTTTCTTGCCTGCCAGCTTCTGTATACTTTCCATGAACTAGTCCTGACCCAAGACAACACAGTGACTTTCTTCACCACCAATGGACAACAACTATACCTTCTCCAAATGATAACAGTCCCAAACGCAGGGAGAGGTTCCATCTTTTCAACATGTTCCTTCCTTCAATACTCATTTCTCATTCCCAGGGTACATTTTACTCAAGCCCTTTATAGTTAGTCCCCCAATGTAATTTACAATTATATATAAACTTTCCATGTTTTCATTTAAAATTTTTTTTTAAAAAATCAAACCAATCTCTGATTTTAAAAAAAGGAACTTTTCGCTAACTTTTCCTCCCTTCCCTTTCCTCCTCTCTGCCTTCCTTCTAACAAACATTCATGAAATGCCAAAGAGCTTAGGTACCAAAATTGCTGGAATGTCAAGACCTCATTACATTATATGAAGAAATTTGGTGGTTCTCTTTATATGCATGGTTGTATAAACGCAAGTCTATCCCTTTGAAGGACAATTTGTGAAGCCATTCGTTCAACTCAGCCTGAGAAAATTAACTAAAATCAGCTCAGGCAGAGTGATCTCACCACAATCCCCCTCCAAATGAGGGCTCCATTAGAGGAAATCATTCCAGCTCAGGGTTCAGAAAAGGAAAGCCTTGTTTCAGAGAAGAAACTAGAGAAAGAAGATTTTCTTCATTAAAAAAAGGTTATTTCACACTATTCCAGAACAAACACAGTAATGTCCAAAGAAGAAAGCAATAAGGAAACATTTTCGATCTTGCAATTTTCAGCAGAAACAGTATTCTGCATACCCTGGAGCTTAGTGGTGAAGCCTGTGGCATACATCCCAGGGACCCAAGTTCAAGACCCAGGTCAGGAGAAAAACCAAGATGAACAACTAAATAAAAATAAATAAACACTTTTTCCTCCTCTCTCTTCCCACCTGCCTGTCTGCTCTCTTTCATTCCTGTCAATACCTTTCCTTTAAAAAAAATAGTATTCACATGGAGTTATCCATTGACCTGATTTTTCTTGGAACTCACTTGTGACTAGGATGTAACAGGATCAAACAAGAGATCAACCAAGTAAGGAAAGAAAAATGTTCTTTCAACAATTTCCTATGCTTTGAATGTGGACTCTTTTACTGGTTAACAGAATGAAAGAACCCTATGTTCATCCTTAAGTAAGGGAAAGTGATCTTTCACTGGAATTTTTAAAAGTGGCCCCCGTTTAAAAAAAATCCTTTATCAAATTGCCCAAATCATATTATTCCTTACTTTTCTATCACACTCAGCAGAAAATAACATTGCCAGCTGGTGAGGGGCTAGCTCAACACCAGCACCTGGGCACCACCTAATTAACACTGCGTAGACAAGAACATCACGGAATCAGAAATAAGGAGCTAACACTGAAATGAGACTTTTGCCTGAACTTACAGGAAACTTAAACTTATTTTAAGCTAAGTAAGACAGGAGTTTCTTTAGGTCAGAATAGAGCAAACTCATCCTCTCAGTCGTATTTTGCTTTCTGGAAGCAACTGTTAGTTGCCTACATAATGCCCACTCTTCCCTCTTCCGTAGGAAGAAACATTGATGTTAACTGGGACAGTAATATTCCCAGCTTTAAAACCTCTTTTCCTAACATTCTTGGCATCTAGGGACGTCAAGAAAATGGAGGCACTATCATAGCGGGATGATGCATGATAGATAGTCTATTTTCCTCCAGTTTGGGACACGGATGTGATGGCTGGAGCACCAGGAGCATTTGGTGACCAGAAAGAAACTTGTGTCATGTGAATCAGCACTAAGGATGAGAGAAAAGAACATGGGGCCCTTGTGATCACAGGACTGCCACAATTTCTCTGGACTCCTTTGATCTTTAAGTCACTTCTTTTTGAATTTCTATAAAAAGCGGCTGAATCCTAATCCTAAGTGATGGAGTGTCTTACATACTTTTTTAAAACTTTTAATTACTCTCAATACTTTTTTGCCAGAAATTTACAAGAACTCTTAATAAATTTTGTTCACACTTAAAATAACTTTTTTACTGTGTCACATTAGTTCTCTCTATGACGTATCTCTACTGGCCTCACATTTTGCCTTTCTCTCTCTCTCAATCCTAATTATAAGTAATTTTGACCTTTCATAAAGTTAATAAATAGCATCTGATGTTAACAGGAAAATACTGGAATATCAGTAGAGGCAGAAATGAGCAGTAAATACAAGATTTAAGAGCTCAGCCTGAGACATCGAAGGGAAGAAAAGATCACGGGAAATGAAAGAAACTTCTCTGGGATCACAGGTCTAGTAATCACTAAAATCAGGCTAAACCTAAAGACTCCTTTGTGAAGTAGGTCTTGTTCTCCCCCATCTGACTGATACAGATTGATATGCAGTACTATATACGTTCAAGCTGTGCTGCATGATGATTTGACTTACAAATACTGTGAAGTAAGTTGAGTTAATATTTACCTTCCCATACAGACACCCAAAGGAAAAAAAGGACTTCCCTGTCTCTTTAATGAAGCTGGTCTGTATTTTGCCATCATGAAAGTGTCCAAACTAGTTTGTAACAAATTACCTTGAGACATGCAGACTTAATCCTATCTTCCAGAGAACACTGTCAGTAAACTTTAAACTATACCTATGAACTGGCTGTCACAGAAGCTGTTTTCAACCCTCTAAACGTAACACCTTTGGTACAGTTCTTAAATTCTTACATTTCTAGTTTAAAAAAAAAAACCATGAAGACATAGGGTTCCTCCTTTGAGCGTGACTGCAATGACCTGATAACCACAAGAAGCTTTTCTTCTTCAAATCAATACTAACGTGACTTTTTCTTCCACCCTAACCCTTATCACCACCAGTGCCTTTAACTTTTAGAGAGAAATGAGACAGACAGACACTGGAGATATAAATAAAATCAAAGAAAGGAGGCCACGCTCTGCTTTGAACAGCTTTCCCTAAGATGACTGAGTGGTTGCTGAACTCTAAATTCAGTTAGACATGGTTGGCCTGTCAGGTGTCATCTAACTCTCCACTCTCCTCACACTTCTCTTTGATTTTACCTTATGTCGCATCACATCTAGACAGACCTTAAGGTCCAATATCAGTAGGGAAGCATGGGAGATGGGGAGAGAACACAGCATGCTGGCCAAGAGAGGTGAACTGTCGGCTTCCCATCTTATTTGGTCATTTCTTTCAACAGAAAGGTAAAGTATCCTTCTCAGTTCACATCAAATGTCCCTGTGTGCAAAGAGCTAGGTCAAAGTTATGGCTATTACTCTTTCCCTCTAAAAGGTGCATCCCATGTTCTAACTTCCTATCCTCAACAAGCTGCTTTCAGATCCCTGGTCAAATTTCCAGAGAGAAAACTGTGAACTTAAGGACACAGCTTTTCCTGGCAGGCTTCGTGAGGAAACAGGAAGTATAAACCTGAAAATATTTTCAGTTCAACCTTAGTTAAAATGTGTTCTCAAACCTCAGAAAACCCAAGAGTGACAAAGGTAGTTAGTGAGAAACTTCAAGAAAAATAACTTGGATACAGTTTAAGAATTCAGGGTGTAAGCACTCCCTGGAGGATGAACGGTTGGGTCCACTGCCTCCTGCCAAGAGTGCTACCCACATACATCCAAAAGACCTGGGTTCATGTCCCAGGGTTGGAGGGAACAACCAAGATGAACTAAATAAACATAAAGTGAAAATGTTTCTTCCTCCTCTCTTTTCCTGCCTGCCTACTCAGCTTCATCCCTGCCCACACGTTTACTTTAAAAGGAAAAAAAGATTCAGATTATAAGGTCAAAATATGACAAAGTTGTGAAGTACTTTCATTTGGTGGTCTTAAAAGTACACTAGGAGTGCAGAGAAGATGGCCATCTGGTAGGAACAAGATTCAGATCCTCCCCACAGAGCAACTAGAAATTCACCTGTTCTCCGGAAACAAATACCAAGGAACAGCAGATGCAACAGCTACAGAGATAGAGTTGCTTTCATGACACAAAGCGTAGGTGAAAACACCCTGGGGCTCAGCATAGGAGCCCCAGTGGTGGGGTGGAACTGTGGGAGGACACAGAAGGCCTGAAAAGCCACTGCAGAGGCAGTGAGACGCCTGCCCAGCAGGACCAGGATGTGGAGGTGCAGGAGACTGTCTTGACAAGGGGTGGAAGAGAGCCAGAAACTGGGGACTGAGCTGGAGCCTGCTGGTGAAATTAAACTGGGTGCCATCACAACCGAAGGCAGTTAGGGAAATTCCCTGCCCCCACCAGCACCCCTCCCCCCTGCCACCACTATTTTGCACCTGAGTCTCAGGACCCACCCACTGGATATACTGCCCACTGGATATCCCACCCCCAAGATAAAAGGAAGAAAGTAGTCTCCTGGAAGTGACTAAAC
The DNA here is from genome assembly GCA_004363575.1 of Solenodon paradoxus. Taxonomy (NCBI): domain Eukaryota; kingdom Metazoa; phylum Chordata; class Mammalia; order Eulipotyphla; family Solenodontidae; genus Solenodon; species Solenodon paradoxus. The sequence continues at coordinate 256,996 of RJWH01000794.1, read as the reverse complement.
CTCAAGGCTACCTGCTAGCACCACCCTGTGGGGAGAGGTGGAACTGCAGACTGCCTATTGTGGGTCAGCAGCAAGGTGATCACCCTATACAATGCCATCACTGCAGGGAAACCAAACTCACAGAAATATAAACAGAATTCCAAAAAGAGCAAAGGCATAGAGAAATGTAGGGGAAATGATGACTCCAACAAAAAACACAGGGGGAAATCTGAATACAGTAGATGTATACAAACTAACTGAAGACGAATTTAGTGTAACAGTGATTAACATACTCATAGGAATCCAGAAAACAACAGAGGAAGTAAGAGAGAACAGAGAGAGAGAGAGAGAGAGAGAGAGAGAGAGAGACAAAGAGAGACAGAGAGAGAGGAAAAAATGAAGCAAGATAGGAAATGACGAATATGATAGCTAAACTAAAGAATTCAATAGAGGGACTCCATAATAGGATGAAGACTCCAATAAAATCAGCGATCTGGAAGACAGAGCAGAGGAACTCACAAGCAACCAACAAAGAGGTAAAAAAGTACAAAGAAAATGAAGACAGCATTTAAGGCCTCTGGGATAACATCAAAAGGGTCAACATTTTGCATCAGAGGGGTCCCATTAGGAGAAAAGAGAGAAAAAAGGGGGACAGAAACTATATTTGAAGAAATAATGGATGAGAACATCCCAAACTTGAAGAATGAAGCAAGTCCCAGATGCAGGAAACCCAAAGAGTTCCTAGGAAAGGAAACCCAAACGGACTCACACACCTAGATACATTGTCATCAAATATCAAAATACAAGATGAAGAATCTTAAAAGCATCCAGAGAAAAATGTGTCACATACAAAGGAGTCCCCATAAGACTGTCAGCAGATTACTCAACTGAAACTCCAGAGACCAAAAGGGAATGGCATGATATATTCAAAGTGCTGAAAGAAAAGGACTTTCAACCTAGGATACTATACCCTGCAAGATTATTATCATTCAGAACTGAAAAAAAAGCTTTTCTGATAAGTAAAAGTTAAAGGAATTCATCACCATAAACCATCATTTGTAAAAAATCATTTGTAAAAAATATTAAAGAATGCTCTATGAAGTGTGAAAAAAACATAAAAAAGATAATATATAAAAAGCGGGGAAGAGGAGAAAAGAACAAAAATGTGGATAGTTAGAATGATTAGAAGGCTACTATGCTTTCAAATAAAAATAGGAAATAAACACAGAATTATTAATGCTATCTTCAGGGTAACCTCAAAATAAATCACCAGGGAAAAAGCAAAGAAGAAAACAAAAAGGGAAGCTAATAAAAACATAATTGCACACATCTGACTTCAGAAGAGAAGAACAAAGGCATTGTGTGGAGCAACATAGAGAAGACAAATTAGAAAATGACAATAAGCAGCTACATATCAATAATCACCCTAAACGTGACTAATGGACTGGACTCACCAGTCAACGGACGTACAGTGGCTGAATGGATTAAAAAGCATAACCCAACCTTCTGCTGCATTCAATAAACCACCTTCTTTCAAAAGATTAACAAAGGCTCAAAGTCAATGGTTGGACAACAATCCTACAGTTGAATGGCAACCACAAAAGGGCAGGAACAGCTATACTCATATCGCATAAAACAGACTTCCATCTAAAGAACATAACAAAAGACAGAGATGGACAGTATGTAATAAGTGACAGCATGTCAAGTGAGCAAGAAGACATAGCACTTATTGACACATACGCACCAAATGAAGGAGCATAAAAATATCTTAAGCAAGTATTATTAAACCTCAGGAGAGACACGACAGGAACACAATAATAGTGGGAGACTTCAGTACCCCACTTACAACAATGAACAGGTGAACCAGGCTGAAAATTAACAGGAAACAACTGCTTCAAATGACCATCTGAAACAGATAGGTCTAATAGACATATACCCAACACTTAACACAATGACTACAGACTTCACTTTCTTCTCAATTGCTCATGGAACATTCTCAAGAATTGATCATATGTTGGGACACAAAACATCTCTCAACAATTTACAAAGACTGAAGTCATACCAAGCAACTTCTCTGATCACAATGGATTTACACTAGAAATCAACCACAAAATGAAAGATGGATGACCCCAAATTAATTGGAAACTAAATAATATGCTTTTGAATGACTCTTGGGTAAAAGAGGAAATCAAAAAGCAACTTAAAAAATAGTTAAGAGACAAATGAGAATGAAGACATGAGTTACCAGAATCTGGGATGCAGTAAGAGCAGTACAAAAAGAGAAGTTCACTGCAATTCAGGCCCACCTCAAAAAACATGAAATATCACAAATAAACAATCTAAGTCTACATTTAAAACTATTAGAGAAAGAAGAACAATTAAAGCCAAAAACTAGCAGAAGTGAAATAATAAAAATTTGAGCAGATAAAATGAAATAGAAAATAAAAAGACATTCCAGAATATCAATGAAAACAAAAGTTGGATCTTTGAAAAAACAAACAAACAAACAAACAAAATTGTTAAACCATTGGCTAGACTCACAAAGCAAAAAAAAAGACAGAAAATTCTCATAACTAGAATCAGAAATGAAAGGAAGAAGTTACAGCAAATATCACAGAAATTCAAAAAATCATAAGCTATCACTATGAATAGCTCTATGTCAACAAAATGGACAACCTTGAGGACATGGACAGACTTTAAGAAAAAATACAATCTACAAAGACTGAATCTAGAAACCTGGAAAACCTGAACAAAACAGTCACAAGCAAAGAAATTGAAGAGGTAATCAAAAGTCTCCCTAAAAATAAAAGTCCAGGAACAGATGGCTTTTCTAATAAGTTTTAACAAAACTTCAGAGAAGAATTAACACCTATTCTTCTCAAACTCTTACAAAATATTGAAGAATAGGGAACACTCACACATACTTCCCATGAAGCTAACATCACACTGACACCAAAAGCTGTTAAGAGACATGATCAAGAAGGAAAGTTACAGACCAATATCTTGAATGAACAGATGCAAAAATTCTCAACAAAATATTAGCAAACAGAATCCAAAAATGCATTGAAAAAGATCATTCATCATGACCAAGTGAGATTTATCCCAGAGATGCAAGGATGGTTCAACATACGTAACTCGATTAATGCAATATATCATATCAACAAGAGCAAAGAGAAAAACCACATGATAAGCTTCTAACAAGATTCAACACCCATTTATGACAAAAAAAAACCCTCTATAAAATGGGATTTACTCAACACAGTGAAAGAAAAGATTATCAAAACCATAAGGAAACCTACTAATTGGGAGAAGATATTTGCATTTCATATTTCTGACAATGGTTTAATATCTAAAATATACAAAGAAACCATAAAACTCAGTAATAGAAAAACAAGACACCAATCAAAAAATGGGAAGAGGAATTAGAGTGACATTTTTCTGAAGAGGACATACAGATGGCCAACAGGCACATGAAAAGATGTTCCTACTCCCTGCCTATCAGGGAAATGCAAATTAAAATAACAGTGATATGTCACCTGACACCTGAGAGACTGGCTATTATCCAAAAGTCTGGAAACAACAAATGCTGGCGAGGGTATGGAGAAAAGGGACCACTTTTGCACTGTTGGTAGGAATGCAAGTTGATATTACCCCCATGGAAAACAGTTTGGAGATTCCTCAAAGAGTTGAAAATGGAAATCCCATATGATCCCACCATTCCACTTCTGGGTATTTATCCAAAAGATATAAAAACACTCATTCGCAGAGATTTATGCACCCCCATGTTTATTGGAGCCCCATTCACAACAGCTAAGAACTGGAAACTACCTAAGTACCCAACATCAGATGAATGGATAAAGAAGTTGTGGTATGCATAACAATGGAATACTACACAGCCCTTAGAAGAGATGAAACCCTGTTATTTGCATCAATATGGATGGACCATGGTGATTATACTAAGTGAAATAAGTTAAAAGAAGACAGATACCAGATGACCTCACTCCCAGGTAGAATGTGAATAGACAAAATAAAGGAACCAACCAAACAAAACCAACCCTTGGACACTTGCAATAGAACTGAGGTTACCAATAGGGAAATGGAGGAGAGGGTGACTAATGGTGGCTGAGCCCACTGAACACTGGTGAAGAACACCTGGAGATTTAGTGGAGGGCAGGGTGTGATGACAATGGGGAACCTATACATATGAGGTTATTTTACTGTGTAAAATAAATTGCTACAATAAAATACATACAGATATTTACAAATCAAATGGAAAAAAGTACACTAAACAGGACCACCGAAGCTCCAGGCACATATTTCTGTCTAACTGTGCAGAATCTCTGTCTCTTGTCAAACTAGTAAGTACTCTTAAATGTGGGGTAAATAATGTCAGGGAACCTCTGTGATATGTCATTTCAAACTACAAAGGCTTTACTCTGTAACCCTAAGATTATGTTTGCTTGTTATAGAAATAGAAATGTCTTAGACTGTACATTATACACAAATGACTGTTTACAGAACACTGTGAACTATGTTTGACATAGAAAATTGTTTTCCCTCACCCACCTTGTTATAATTAACCCAATGCCTATGACCTCACTAATCATGTTAGAATTAACTCCACTAATACATAGTTCCATGCTCATCGGGAAAATATGTTTGTGCTTATATACTAAGATATTTTCCTCCAAGTTAGATGATAAAATAGAACTGACAGCATATTCATTTTCAAGACCACAGTGCATACAGCCCATCTTTCACATGCTTGTCAAGCTGTTTGCCCAAGTGAACAACATATTATTCTAATAAGAGAGCTGTTTGCTTAGATGAGCAAACTGTTTGTCCTGATAAATTGATTTGCACGAATTTCTTAGCACAAACAGTGAAGTTATTTATTCATTTACTGTTTCATCTTCCTGGGCAAGAATTTCCTAGAGCAGAGTTAAGTCTTTTTGACATGGGTGGACTTAATTATAATAATACTCTCACATGTGAATAACTAATGGTTAAGGAGAAAAATCCCAAATGATATAGAAGGATATTCAATCACAGAATCTTAGAGTTGGTGAGTAGTCGAAGCTCCTAAGTTCACTGTAGGAGAAAGTGAGCCTCGGAGAATTTAGAGAACTTGCCCAAATTTAGATAGCCAGTTAGTGAGACTATAAACAACAGAATCCAGGTTTTCTTTCCAATATTCCAATATACTTTCCATTACATGTCTAAACTCCTGTTTTGGAATAGTCCTTTAAAGATAGTTTTTTATAACCCTGTGAATGGCTCCCAGAAGCTAAATAAAGCATCTCCACAAACATAATGGAGATTTAATTAAGCAAAGGCACAGCATTTGCAACATTATCAGTTCTAACACATCTCACATACTTCATGGTAGAGAAATGCAAAATGAACATGCAGACTCGTTCATTTAAACTTTGTCATTAAAGGCCACATTTTCCCTTTGGTAAAAAGCCCACTCCACTTGATCCTTCTGCACTGTATCATTGGAAGCCACCCACATGCCCCTCATCTCCACCTGTGCTAGCAAAGATGACATAAAGATGTAGTCACTCTCTGCTGTTATTTTTATGACTCATAGTCATCCAGAAAGTCTAACTTAGACAACCTGTTGACTTTATGTTTACATTGCTGAGTATAAGTATTTATAATACATTATAGTAAGCAGTGTGATATCTACTGTATTTATAAGATGATAGGAAGCAAAAAGTGTCCTATTACCTAAGGTTCTGTGGTCTAATATAGTAGCCAGTAATCACATGTGATGATTCAAATAAAAATCAAATAAAATTTAAAAATCAGTCCTGCAGTCACGTATTTGCACAGTAGAAATCTGTGTCCTTTCAGTTTTGTTTTGTTTTGTTTTGTTTTGAGGGGGTAAGCTGTATTTGGCCACTTTATTATGGAATGTACATCAGTCTAGAAAATGAAAATCATTAAATTAGCCACAAATCAAGGTGATATTGGTCAGCAAATTCTCCGTAGGTCTTTACCAAGGATGGAAAACGATCATCTTCTATATAATATTTTAGTTTAGGCCCTTACTGATGATATTCAAGGCCACAAATAGAATGAAATCAGTGTACCATGAAATCAAATCAATAAATATGCTTTCTCTGCAAGCTACTGGGCAGTTTTTCATATTTAAACACGTCACAGTAATCTAACACATCAGCTTTCCTCACTAGTCCTCACTCTGAGCACCAAGATCACAAACTAATAGAGTGGTCCAAAGGCCTGTAGAAAAACAGATAGATAAGAAAATGAATGTAGATTTTCCTAGCCCATTGGACAAATACAATTCTAAATGATATTCACCAACCTCATGATAAATTATAAAAAACATTTTTAAATCTCCTTCATTTCCAACTCTTCAGTTTTCTCAAAACAATTTCTAAAACTTGGTGCCCTGGTTGGGTCAGTAGCTGGGTTAGTAGTTGGGTCAGCTGCCTCCAGGACCCTGGTTCATGATGGGAGAAACAACCAGAATGAACAAACTAAATAAAGTGATTCTTCTTCCTCTCTCTCCTGCCTGCCTCTGTTCACTTTCATTTCTGCCTGCATCTTTCCTTTAAAGAAAAAAATCTAAAAGTTTTATGAACAAAAACACGATGAACCTCCTGTGAGTAAATATTTATTGTGCACAATGGTAGGCAGTGAGTGGGGACTGCAAAGAGACTCCTCCTTGGAAATGAACCATCTGCTCACGACAGAAATGTCCATATCAGAAAAAAAGGTGAAAACTATAATACAGAATGTCATCGTCTATAAGGCAGGAAATCAGATTTTTCTCCTTCCCACAGACCCCAAAGGATATAATCAGATACTGCCCACCAGCTTTCTAACTTGATGGATAACAGCAGTTCCCTGTTCTGCACTGATGTCCTTTCAATTCTCCTTATTTGGAATGGAGTAAATATAAGTAGATCTAAGAAGCATACACTAGCAGTTTTCATTTGTAGCAGCTCATTAAAAACAGCTGCAATGCTCATCATTGTAAATAGAATGCATCTTAAAGCAGCCACCATCCCAATTCCTCCAGTGCAGACAGGCCAGGAGATTACTTCTCCCGCTACAATCCACTGTGTGGGATTTCTAGCTTTTCTGAATTAATGAGGCTCATACAGATGCAAAGAGAAAAATCTTAATACACACAAATGACGCCAATCTGTATTTCTTTCCTAGAATTATAAAAAAAGCAAATTCCAATCATAAGTCAAAGTTGCTAAGAAGATGGAATTACATCCCAAAAGCCAGTGAGAAATGGTATTTGATAAAATCATTAGATTAGCTGAATTCAAAAGGTGTTAAAAGATAATGTTTCATTTAGTGCTTCAGATAACCAGCTCTCATTATATTTATATAATTAAATGAATAGTAATGTTAGTAACTGTTAATGATTTCAAATGTTAATTAGGAAAAAATGTCTAAAAAATCATTATTTTCATTTTATAGTGAGAATTACTATACACCGTAGCATTCGAGTATGACAAGTTAGTAAAAAGTGAAACTTTTGGTAAATACCTTTCTTTTATGCCTCTCTCCAAATGCCAAAATATTCCTAAATTCATTTCTGATTTCACTGAAAAAAGGAAGGTTCCAACTTCTGGGTAAAGAGAGATGAAATATAAACTTGTACTCTCTCCTAAAACTCTTCTAAAATCACAGAAAAATTAACTTAAAATCTTGTGGGGACAGCAGGGTCTAGGCAAAATCCCAGGGCCCTTTTTGAGTGGAGCCCAGAGCTGGTTGTGGGCCCGGCAGCTCAGGGCACAAGGCCGACACTGGACCTCACTAGCTGCTCGTGGCTCGTGGAGAGAAGGGCTAAGAAAGAAACACCAGTGGGCTGGGGCTTGGAGAGCAAATAGGGCGGTGCTTCCTTGTCAAAGTCAAGGGAAATCCTCCACATTAAATTCTCTGATCCCACTACAGAGAAAAGAATTACTTCAGCCTGACATACAATCTTCACATACATTTTTAAAGTCAGTATTGCAACTACAAAAATATCTTGCTCATTTCCATAGTTTTAGTAAAATGAGCACACTGGGAATCAAGATAGTAGAAATATAGATTCTTTCACTATTCAACCTATTGATGGGGTGCACGGCATTCTACCCCAAAATATGGCACCTTGGTATCGTGAATATTTTAAGTTGAAGGGGTCTGAGAAATGGTCAAAGGTGGACGATCACTCTGAGCATCCCTTCCCTTTCCTTTTTCTCCCCTGAAACAAGTCAGAAAACCCTCCTCTGAGAGAGGGGTGCCCTCCCTATCTCAGAGGAAAAGAGCAGCTTTCACACAAAAGAAAGGGGTGCTGAGAAGATCTCAATAATCCGAAGACACGTGCCCTTACTAAATATCCCTCAGTTTGCTTCAGTAGCCTCATACTCTCCGATCTATCACATTTCTCCACAAATGTTCGCTCTTCATCAAACTCAGCAAAAAAATACTCCGGTTTGTTTCTTGGGATCTTTGTTCTCTTATGAAGACTCATAAAAATTTGCATGCTCACTCCTATTACTCTGTTTTTATCCATTTAATTTTCAAACCGAGGAGCCTTAAGATGGTCAGGGAAAACTTTTCCTCACCTATACTCTCCTATCATTAGATTTGAAGCACTGGCTAGCATAAATACAAAGAAAAACAATTTACTTCAAAATATGTTTTATCTATCTATTTTAAGAACAGGTCAATACGTTTCTGTCAGGTTCAACTTTAGGTAATACAGACTGATAAATATACCAACAATATCAAGTTCCTACTTTGTAATGTACACTTCATATAGAAATTGATTTTATCATTTATTTAAGGCATAAGTATATTCTCAGAGTTGCTCCTGGTTGTACTGGCATCCGGAACCTGGTGTATATGGGTTTCTCCACAGACGGAATTGCTTCATCACTTGATGTGTGACCTGCTGTTTCTACAGAGAAACCACTTTACATAGAAAAATGCTGGGCAGGGTCTCCTTGCCATGTGGAATAACCCTCTTAAAGAATTCTTTCAGATGTACTGACATCTCAGTGACCTTTAAAGAACTGTTAAGTATAATGTGCTCTTAATGGTTAATATGTTACATGACCCCACACCTACCCCTACCTTTAAAAGTGGGGAACTATTTTAACGAAGCAACAACAATTTTCTCTAAAATGAAGTGTGGATCCCTCAAATGAAAAGGCAACACAAAACCTCACTCATCAAAATTGGTGGGTGCTGGTAGAAAAGCACCCCTCCAAGGGCCGGCCTTTCAGGGGTCACAGAGCACCCACATCAGCTGAGGCCTCCACCCAGCCAGGCATCAGCGTCCGAACAAATCTGGAGCCTACTTGGACCCAACAGGTGAGTCTGGAGAGTCTGGCTTCTCTGGTCATCCACCAGGTAAGGACATCCTGGAGCAGAGGCTCCAGCTTGAACCCAACCAAAGCTAACCAAATCTCGATCCAATCAAATCCTACAACCAACTCTCTTAACATTATGAATCAGAATGATTCTGAGTTCTGCAGATGACACATGGATCCTTAGAAGTGAATTTTACCCTCAATCAGCCTACTATCTAATAACACAAAATTACAGCTAACCCAGGAAGACTAAATTTTGAGTAAAACAGACTGTAAATGCTTTAGTAATTCATACTTGTAGTAATAACTTCTACTTTTTCCCTATAAGATTAAAAATAAAAAAAATAAGAACTGCCCATCATCACACAATCATATTAGCACTATTAGACCTGTATACACATTCTTGTGATCTAAATTTTCATGTAATACAGTTTCTTAACACTTGTATATCAGTACTTTTTTTTAACATTTATTTTATTGAGTTGTTTATCTTGGTTGTTTCCCTGACCCCAGGACACAAACCCAAGTCCTTAGGATGTACTAATCTGCTAAGGGCGTGCCATATATCACTATTTTTAATACCTGCAAATAATTTCATTAAGTTAATCATTTATGCTGTTTCCAATCAGTATAAAGAGTCTTTGCAATAGTATTACTTTACATAAATATTTTTACTTCTAAAATATTATTTTCAAAATATAATTTTTATTCTTGTTTCCTTTTTTGAAAAAACTCAACTCGTTCCACTTCTCCTTAGACATCCTCACTCTTTCACAAGGAAACTGGTCTAAGCATCCCAATGGCAAGCTTCTCAATATTTTCCCCTGCCTATAAGATCGTAAATACATACATGTTATTGTTGTCTTAAAGGATTTTTATTAGACTATGTACATTTCTCAGAAACTTGCTTATTAAAAAATAAAACAAAAACAAAATTCTATTACCTGTATAACTTCAATGGTGTGAATGCATGATATGTATTTTACCCATTCCCCTACTGATGGGCTTCAGATTTTTCTAGTTCTGGCCATCACTCAAAACAATGTAAAATTTTCTTTCTACACATATACTTGAATCCTGGTAATTGAATTTTTTTAGGATAAATTCTAAGATATGGGGTTGACCTAAAGATTGTATGTATTATTCACTTTAAAATATCTAGTTAGATGACTTTCCCAACAGACTAGTTATTCACATTCCTTCCAGTAAGATGAGACTGCTCTTTTCTTAAATTCTTACCAACATCAGGTATTATTACTCTACTGATTATCTGATGTATAAACAGTGGTATGTCATTATTACTTTAATAAACATATTCCTGACTAAAACTAAAGTTAAGCGCCTTTTAATGCTGGCCATTTATATTTCCTTTTCTGTAAAATTCCATTTATCTCTTTTGTCTTTTGTAAGATTTCTTACAGGAATTGCTAAAAGAGTTCACTTTTAGGAAATCTAAAATCATAATTGATTATATCAACAAACAAACAAGGAGAAGCAAAGAGAGACAGATTCCCATGTTTTTGGCAAAATTCAGTCACTAAGTAAAACAGAGAAAGCTTAATACAACTTAAATGTGATAAAGTTATTTATGAAAAGTAAATATGATACCAAATGGTGATATATCAAAACCATTGCCATTAAAATCAGAAACAAAACAATGCCAAATAGTATCATCATTATCGAATCTTTTAGTTTTTATACAAGAAAATTAAATAACGACTAAAATACCTTAGAAGACAAATCGTGCATATAAGCAAATCAAAGACTTGGTACTTTTAAAACTGTAGTTGTAACAGAACATTCTAGGTGACATAATACCAGATACAACCCAGTAGATAATATACAACTACCTGGTGACCTAGCAGTTGCACTCTTAGCTATTGACACAAGAAAAATGGAAGCATGGTCACAAAAAGACTAGTAGAAAAATGTTCAGTTGTAGCTTTGCTTCTAATAATCATAAATGAAAATGATTCCAACATCCACCAACCGGTAAATAAACTGGTACATTCGCACACTGAAATGCTCTCAACAATCAAAAAGGAACAAAACTATTGAAATAAATACAATCATATTTATGAAACTCAAAAATCTATGTTAAGCGAAAGAAGTCAACACAAAATAATTCTGACTGTATGAGTTGGGTTCTACAACAGTCTAGAAGAGACAGCACTTGCCTATGATAGAATCAAAACAGTAGTTGTCTTTGAGATGCAGACAAGGGGACTTTCTGGAGTCATGAAATTGTTCCATACAATGACTGACATAATGATTGTGTACACATATGCTTATAATTGTTCAAACCCCCTGGAATTGTACACATAAATTCTGAGCTTTATATCATATTTAAATTATCCTCAATGTAAAATATATCTCAATCATACATCAAAAAATCAGGAGAAAAAACTGACACCCTCTATATTGCTACTATAGATATAAAATTTTGTGGTCACTTGAAAGTTTAGCAGTTTCTTAAAGACTATAAAATGAACAAGCAATTCTACTCCCAGGTAGAGAGGGAGAGAATGAAAGCATATACCCTCACAAAAATTTGCCTGTAAAGTTCAAAGCAACATTATTCAAAATAACCAAAAAGTGAAACCAATCTAAATATCCAACAACTAATGAATGGAGAGACAGATGATAACATATTCATACAACAGAACATTACTTAGCAATAAAGAAATGAGTGATCGATATGCTACCATAGGGATGAGCCTTAGCAACATGAGACTAAGTAAACGAGGCAGTCACAAAAGGTCACATACTATCTGATACCGCTTATATGAAATGTACAGAAGAGGCAAAACCTCTGTAATAAAAGTAGATGACTTTTAGTGCTGGGGTGGGGGTGGGAACAGAGGTTATAAATGGGCATGAGGGATCTGATTAAGAGAACGAAAATCCTCTAAACCTAATATTTAGTCATGGTTACACCACTCAGTAAAGTTATTAAACATTATTAAAGTATGTAATAAAATTGGGTGATGTTTATGATATAGAAAATAAATTTCAGCTAAGCTGTTCAAAAAAGTTAAAAAAAAACAATTGCAGAGTTACCCAATTTGCAGGGAACAGGAATTCATTAATGGTAAGTTTGGAATCTAATCTGTCAGAAAGAAATACCAAAAAAAGCAGGGGGAAAGTCGAGTAGATAAATGGTTGAATCTTTTCTGGAACTCTTGTGTTTTTTTTTAGAAAAGGTGCAAGTGGGAATGAAGGCAAGTAGACAGAGCAGGCAAGAAGAGAAAGGAAGAAGAAGCACTTTATTTTATTTAGTTGTTCATCTTGGTTGTTGTCCAAGGCCCCGGGACTCATTGTGGATCCTTGGGTCCATGGACTACATCTGGTGACCTTGTCAGCCAGGCTACCAGGGAGCACCTGGAACTCCTTTTAAAGAAGGATATTCATTCATTCAATCATTCATTCAACCTGCTGTAATGCTGGGGATAAAACGTAAAGCAAGGTAAACAAGACCTACCTTGTGCTCAAAAGAGGAAACAAGTATCATCAAATAATAGATGCATGCAAATAATAATGCTTATAAAACCAATAAAGGGCCAATGGAAACATCAGTAGCTTTTCTCTATAGCAATAATAATATAAGGAAAATATTTTAGGTGTGTCCTGGTGGAGTATCAGGTCAATTGCCTCCAAAGAACCAAGTCATATACCCCTGGGTTTAAGTCCTAGGTCTGGAGGGGAGAAACCAGTGTGAACAACTAAATTGAAAAACTAAATTAAATAAAGATGTTTCTTCTTCCTTTCTCTTCTGGCCTGTCTGCCTACTTGCCTTCATTCCTGCCTGCACCTGCCGTTAAAAAAAAAAAAAAAGTTTAAAAAAAATTTAAAAAGAGAACATTAAAAAATTCCATTTACAAAAAAAATTAGAAAAAGGTACGAATTCCACATGAAGAAAACTATAAAATATGAAAAACAACATAGAAGATCTGAATAAATGGAAACACATACTGGACTTGTGAATCAGAATACATAATGCAATTCCAGGAAGAATCCCAATGAGGTTTTGGAGATAAATGATCTATAATTATAGTTATTGAAAAATAAAAATCTGTAAACAGCCAAAAAAATTGTGAAAAATAAGAATAATGGAGTCTCCCTATTTATAAATTTCTGTTAATGACAATGCTTCCAAACATAGCAGGGACCTAATTACAGGAAGACAGATCGGTGAAGCAGAATAGGAAATCTGAGGAAAGACGTGACTATGGACAGAGATGGCAATTCACTTCAGAGGGCAGGCTGGTTTAATTAGGCTGACACAATTGGTTATCCAACTAGAATAAAATAAATAGGGAGTAATTCCAGTGGATTAAAGCTATAACTGAAAAATGATTTCTTAATTTTTGAAGAAATTTAAGAATATTTATATAAACTAAGGATCTGACCTTTTTGGCTTAAGCACAAAAAGATGAAACTAGAAAAGAAAAATAAATACATTTGGCTACACAGACATTTAAATTTTTATAGGGCAAGAGACACATAAGCTCAACAGAGAAACCATACAAAGGGGAAACTATTTTCAACACAAAGTGATAACATTCATAACAGACAAAGAACATCCACAAATTCATGGGGGAAAACAATAATTACCCAAAAGAAAAACATGTTGATGTCTTTTCTATTTCTACCACAAACAAAATTAAAATATGTTCAAGATCATTACATACAAGCTGTTTTACAACTCTGTGGTAGTAAGCAGACTGGTATTTTGTTGTGTGTTTGTTTTTTTTTTTTAATTTAATACAACAATAGTTTCTAGAAATCTTGGTAAGAGATCATTTGTGGAAGAAACAATTCCTAAAGGGTTCACATTCAACCAATATTTACTGAATTCCAAATATGCGCAAAGTTTCTTAGAGACGTTTTTGATGAGTACATATGGCAACAGTACATAAGTAATTTTTCAAAGAAAAACATTATAAAGTCAGTGGCTAATAATTTCTCAGTTGATGAGCATCAGGTTTGGAGTCATTGCTTTAGAGAGCTTGGTCTGTCTTTGCGCATAAGAGATGAGGCAAAACTCAGAAGCTAAAACTTAGGCAAGCATAACTTCAGCAATTTTCTTTCTCTCAACACTCACAAGAATGACAAGGTAGGTTCACCCTGATAGCCTAGCAGATAAGTCCACTGCCTCTGGTTGGTGCAATCCACATACATCCCAAGGACCCAGGTTCGAGACTCAGGACCAGGGGAACAACCAGTATGAACAACTAAATAAAGAAAGGCCTCTTCCTCCTCTCTTCTTGCCTGCTTGCCTGCTTACCTTCTTACCTTCATTGCTGTCTGCACCTTTCCTTAAAAAAAATAAAAACAAAGTAAAAAAGAATGATCATGTAAGCTAAATTTTCCATGAATTGCTAAAAGTAGTACTGAAATGCCCACTCAGGTGTGCATGGCACAACTTTGAGGAATACTGGGAATCAGGATGATGGTGTTCAGTGAAAAGTCTGTCTGAAAGGAGAAGCAGGCATTGTCTGTTGTTGGTCTTAGTTAGGTTCTGCTTCAACAGTATAACCCTACTTGGTGACATCGGTTTAACTGAGCAGTGCACAGCCACAGATGAGAAGGACAACAGGATGACTAGCCTGGAATGGAGATTAATGTAATTAATGTCTACAATGTAGGCACCATAGGGACAATGACCTGTCTCTCATTTAGCATTGGACCCCAATTCTGGAACAAAGTAAGCGATGAAGAGGTAAATGGATATCTAGTGCTACCCAAGTCAGAGTCTTCTGTGCAGAACACCAACCATTCACAAAATCCCTAGAGGGTTAAACACCCAGACTTCTCCACACAAGAAGAAGGCCTGCCCGTTTGAAGGGCTGAAGCTATGGGTGGGACCAATGGCAGGCAGGGGTGAGTGGAAGGTGGATTTAGACGGATTTCCTCCAGGATCTTGTGTTGCCTTTTCCCTGGAGGGCTTTCCCCTTCTCATTAAAGTATTTCCATTAGAAATTCAGGTGATCAGATTTAGGGGTGCATTGAGGGGTACACAGACAAAGTAGCTAGCAGGCTAGTCTATTTCCCATAGAGACTAGAGTTTCTGAGTGACAAACCCTGTCTTTCCTCTCTTCACAACCAGTACCTATTATAACACTGTGCTAACCACCCTCTCACAGATTCCACTACCCACTCCCCCAACCCACCACCACTCTCTGGGGACTGGTCACTCTAGACTGACATCCAGGGGAAGAGCAGCCAGCCCTAAGGGCACAGACTCTGGGTTCCAAGAAGAAACAGTATAAAGGGAAGCCAGGGAAGCCAGCTGCAAAGAAAGCAGAGGGAAGGCACAACCAGTCTCTGGAGCCTCACGCTCAAGCCCAGAGGGGCAGCTCTGTCATCTCTAGGATGGAAACTTACTATAAACAACCCCAAGAGACGGGTGGTCCTTCTACTAGGTCCGTCACACCAGGCAGTGGCACAGACCCACCCAGTTACTCAAGGAGTCTGAGAGACTATGGCACCAACTGCTGAGCTGGTCTTATTTCCAGGGCAGGGAGGCACCCAAATCCTGCTCCCCAGGGGGACTGCCCTCATGCTCCCAGGACCCTTTTTGTTTTTTCCCCAAGTACACTTTTTTAAATAAAGGTCATTATAAAAGATTGGACAAATCAGCTCATAAAGATACGTTTTTTGACATAATACCTCACATCAATTTTATATATTTGTTAAAGGAAAGGTGCAGGCAGGAATAAAGGCGAATAGACAGGCAGGAAGACAGAGGAGGAAGAAGCACCTTCATTTATTTTCATTTCAGTTGTTCACCTTGGCTGTTCCCCCGGCACCAGGATGTGAAACCCAGTCCCTGGGATGTTTGTTCACTGTGCTCCACCAGAGTCAGGGAAGCTAACCGCTACTCCACCACAATGCACCCTCACATCACTTTTAAATGCTACCACATAAAGCATGGTTCAGAAAGGAAATTTTGCTTCATAATTAGAAAACTTACAATAAAACCTGTCAAAAAAACCCAAAAACCAGAAGTGCTGTTTTAAAAAATACAGTCCATGCCAAAGAAGCATAAAATGAAGTCTGAAGTCTTCGAAAAGAAATTAAGAACATTTTTCTTACCAATAATGTCTCACTTTGTAAAGGTTCCTGAGATTGGTGAGACTCTCAAATCAAAGGAGTGTTAAGCTGTTCTGACTTGGCTTCTCTGGTATCTGTTTTTTCACCACTATTGTCCTTGGATTTATGGCATCTGTTGACACCTGTTTCTTTTGGGTTTTTTGTCCATTCTTTCTTTCTTGTCTTCGATTCTAGCTTTCTTTGCTCCTTTGTTATGTTACGCTCAAACACATTTTTATGACTTCCGCCTTCATCTTCAGAATCTGAGAACTTATCACATGCTATATGTTTGACACTCTAATAAAAATATTCTTATCTGGGTATTTTCCATCTTCATCTCCAAGGTTACTACATGTATTTCCAGTTCCCACCACCGTCGACTAGGCCCCCAATCACGCCAGTAGAGAGGGACAAGAGCACCATTTGGAACTTCCACTTGGAAGTGACACGTGTCACTTCTGCTCACACTACATACAGCCTGCAAGTCATGTAGCCATGTTTGATTTTGACACAGTGGTACCTCAAATCCTGAGAGCACCCCCATAGCAGGCATTTTGATCTGAGTCTCAGTCTCAAAGGGAAACACCTCATCATTTTATTGTTTTAACAACAAATGTGGGTAACTATTTAAAATCATATCTATCTATATATTATATATACATCTATATGCTATATGTGTGTATGTGTATATATATACAGTTTTGTTTATTTAAAGGAAAGGTACAGGCATGAATGATGGCATGTAGGCAGGCAGGCAGGAAGACAGAAGAGAAA
The DNA here is from genome assembly GCA_004363575.1 of Solenodon paradoxus. Taxonomy (NCBI): domain Eukaryota; kingdom Metazoa; phylum Chordata; class Mammalia; order Eulipotyphla; family Solenodontidae; genus Solenodon; species Solenodon paradoxus. The sequence goes on along the minus strand of RJWH01000794.1, from coordinate 239,798 downwards.
AAAAATTTATTTATTTTATTTAGCTGTTCATCTTGGTTGTTCCCCTGACCCTGGGATGTGAACCCAGGTCCTTGGGATGTATGTGGACTGTGCCAGCCAGAGGCAGAGACACAATGGCTACTCTACCAAGGCCTGCCTAAAATCTTATATATTTGAAAACAAATCACTTAACCTCTCTGGGCTCAGATGGTCTGGAAAATGTTGAGATTGAACTCAATGAGAGTTTCCAATCTCGGCTGTGTTGACACTCGGTAGGGGGCTATCCTATGAAGCATACTATGTTTAGTCACATCCCTGGCCTCCACCTCTACATGCCAGTAGCACTCACTGCAGTTGTGACAAACAAAAGTGTATCCAGACATTGCCTAATGTCTTCCAGACTGCGATCTGGGGCAAGATGATCTCTAAGGCCTCTTCAAGTTCTGAAATTCAGCATTCTGCTAATCTAAGTTCAAATCAGTAAGACCTCTTGCCAAGTTTTGCTTATACAAAACATGCCCATCACGGAAAGTGGTTAGCATACACTGTAAAGCAACCTTTGAAAGTAAAACTTCACCTGCTATAAACACAGACTCTGGATCCATGAGTCTTCTGAAAAGCTAACTAAGATTCTGTAACCTTCAAAGAGCCACATCTAATATGGGAAATGAGCAAACAATATTCCTGTAGAAGGTGGGAACCAAATCTTTTTATGCAAGTAATACTTGGGCTCTGTCCCAAGGAGGCTTTGTTCGTAAGTGGCTTACACATATTTTATTTATTGAATTTATATCTTGACTCATTCCAAAAAGCATTTGAAGCTACTTACAAAGAGGCATATATAATAAAATGCAAAAAAAAATAAAAAATAAAAAAAAAGAGGGAGAAAGAGGTAAAGAACAAAAAAGAAACAAATATTCTGATCCTAAAGCCAGTATCATTTCTCTGTGCATAAAACATAGCTCACAATTTCAGGATGTCTAAAGAAAGGTGGAAATAAAAAAATGATATATCTTTTATTATCAAAGAAGAGAAATTATACACATTCTCTAGGGCAATACAGGTTTCTCTTAAACTCAGAGACAATGTTTCCTGTGGGGCCTTATCTGTGTTCAAGGAACCATATTCTATCGTTTCATAGAAAAAGATAGTTATTATATGAACATTAAGAAAAATTTAAAAGCATAATGCTGAAACACACTCTGGAGAAGTGTTTCTTTGGGAAATTAAAGCCACATAAGCTTTCCAATGACCTACATGCTCCAAGGATAAGGAATCATCTGCCTACAAAAGCTGGTTTCAACACATGGTTAACAGAGAAAACTTTTCTTCAAAGACAACCTTCTAGAAATGTCTAGTCCATGAGAGGGAACAAGCAAAACTGTATCCTCCCTACCTCCCTAAAAACACCTCAAAGACACAGAGATCTCAAAATTGGCAGAATTTATAAGCCATTCACCTAGAGAATAAAACTTCAGATACTTAGAATAGATTCCACAACTGACAAATGTGCATTGTGCTAAGTATCCAACTTTCAACAATAGCAAGCACTTACATAGGTCCTATTATGATCCAGGTATTGCGTACATAAATACACACACACACACACACACACACACACACACACACTGTCTTCTCTTAACCTTACTATTATGAGGACATTGTTTCCTTTTTAAAGGCAAGGAAGCTAAGTCACAAGGAAGTTAAGGAACTTCCCCAAGATGGAAAAGCTAATGAGGAGACAGGCCAGGATATGAGCAAGGAAGTTGGACTTGCAGCCTACGTTCCCAAGCACCATTCAGGGCTCTGAGTTTCCCTTAATCACACAAACTGGGCACTAGGCAAAGCCCTGTCAAATAAGCACGACACTCAGCTACTTCCCTGTAACAGCTGCATGTCATAGGAGAAATAACTTTAAAGTCTAACAAAACACACTATGTATGAATAAGTTCAGCAGAACCAAATCCTAAAACCACTCCTCAGTCTCTGGTACATGCATCACTTTCACTGATACTGGCAACCACTTTATTGCTCATTTTCATTTCATTTCAACAGCAGGGAAACAGTGTTCCATCTACTCATGAATGAGGTAGCAGCTGAAAACACCTGATCATTCTGTGGTCTAAATACCTAGACTTTATTCTGGAAAGGAAGAGGCAATTTAGAATTTATGATGATAGCTCCTTTTGGACTGATTTTAAGCATATTTATTTTCTTATTACAAAAGCAATATATGTTTTGGTAGAAAGTTTTAAACAGGATCTAGAAAGCAGAAAAGTAAAACCCATGGTCCAGCAAACACCGTGGTGGACATCCTTTCCATTTTATTTCTGTTTGGTAATAGTTACGACTTGTTGCACATTAAAAATTTGCCAGGCAGCAAACCAGCACTTAATTGTTTTCTCATGTAATTTTCACAAATCCTATAAGTACGATTAGGATCATTCCCACTTTTTGGTAACTGAGGATTAAACACTGGAAACTTGTCCTCAGTCAAGAGCAAGGACTGAAGGGCTGTGACCCAGCCCACTCACTGTGAAAGCATGGTCCGTCAGCCTGCTGGAGGCAGAGGCTCAACAAATGTGATGAGCTTTCATTTCCCACAGTTTTATCCCTTTTTTATTTAAACACCAGCTCCATGGATTGCTTTAACTCAAGGTTTCTGACTCGGGCAGTACTAACACCTTTGGCCTGCATGATTTTGCTGTGAGGACTGTCGTGCAGGGAGGATACTTGCAGGCGAGCAGCCTCCTGACCTCTACTCACTGAAGGTCAAAAGCCTTTCCCAGGTTATGCCAACCAAAAATGTCTCCAAATATTTTGAGGGGTGTGCAAAATAGCAACCCTCCACCCCCAAATAAAAACCAGGGCAGTTTAATAAACTCTAACACACTTTTGGAAACTCATGGATGATTAACATAGTCTGTGAACTGAGATGGATCTTTTCATGCTTCACAGAAACAACGCTATCAAGTGTTTCTACTTTTTCCTGAATAAGACCATACATCGTGTTTTCTGTAGTTCTAGGTCTTGCACATTATTCTACTGTGTTGGTTTTGAGTACATGAATCCTTGCACCTGTAGAGGGAAAATGTAGGACCTGAATACAGTATTCTTGAGGTATTTTTAGACCAGAAACTCCAGGGGGACAGAGGTCATAGAAGGCCTTGGAACTCGGCTGACCATACTTCCTTGAGACATAAATGGGACAGGGCTTTTGGGTCCCTTCAACACACTGGACCCGGGATAATTCAGCTGTCCCTTTTACCCCACATTAAAGAAAGCCCTGGTTTATTAAAAATGGGACAAAATTGATGGACAGGAAATATGAAATCAACCAGCACTTTCCCATTTAAAATGGTACATATGGTCAGCCTATTTGGAGTGTTCTTAGCCACAACTGACAGGCCAGTTCCTGGGTGCCAGAGGCCAAAGTTCACCTCATAACCCTCTGGAAAGATTCACACAATCCCTTTATCACCCTAATGTTTTCCTCAACACAACAAGGAGCTGTAATTAGTGGAACCGTAAAGCCCTTTTGGGGACCACCAGAGTGCAGGAGGCCATTTCACAGACCTGGAGAACTTCCTGGAAAATCCTCATGACTTCCTCAAGACTCTGTGACTCCTACTCTCTTACGAATTATAGACACAAGGAAGGGAGTTTGCCCAGGAGCCCCCAAGGATATAAAACCTTACTACTCCCAGCAGCCTCTCTACCCACAGGAACTCTTTCCCCTGTGCTGGCAATTCCTCTAATAAACTTATGAAAACTGTACCTCTTTAACAATTCAAGAGTTCTTTCTTGAGTCAGTCCCCACTGAACCCCAGGGAAACCCCAAGTGCCCCACATCACACCTCTTCAAATCAGCAGTGTTGAAAATTAGCTTATAGTTGGCCAAGCTCAGGTTGTCTACCACTCATCCAAATCCTCTTGACAAATCTAACAAGAGCATCTCCTTAAATACATTTATACAAATCTGAACAGTCAGTCAGATTCCCTTTCCAAATACCTCTCTTCGAGTAATTCTAGTCTTCTCAAAATACTCTTACATACAGGAACCTGATTCAGATTTATTGCAATTCCTCTGAGCTCTGGGGTAAAATTCAAACTCTCAAGGAACGTTTTTTCCAACTGCTCTGGTCCCCGCTGGCTCTTTCTCAAGGGGAGTGCTCTCTCTGGTTGAGCAAAGCAAGACAGCCTCAGCTAATTAAGCCCCAAGACCTGAGAGCTGCGGTTCACCCGCCCCATCAGGACCAGGGAGCTCATTAAAAATAGTTCTGATGAAGAACATGAATACTGACAATTAGCTCCCTCGACCTCAAAAATCCATTTTACTAACCTCTTGATCACCACCCTCCCAGCAGTCAGACTGTTTTCTAGAATGTTAATGGATTTGTTTTTTTGTCCTTTGAGGCCCTTGAAGAATAATCTTTCTCTTTTAACTATCAATGTGCTATTGAAAGGGATTTCTAAATCCAGGCTGCGGGGGTTCCCCTTTAACCCACACAACCAAGGAACAGATAGAGATTGGTTCCATTCGGCTCTCTCTAATAACCATTATTGCCTCTATAACAAATACCGTAACAGGGACTCTCCCAAGTCATCTACTTTACTCCAGGCGGTGAAAATTTTGCTTTCGCAATCTCAAATACCAACTCCCTGTCACTAAAAAAGAGAAAAGAGACAAAAAACAGATGATATGGTAGTAAATTTTTAGTCTTTCACTTTTGCACCATATACGTTGATTTTTCTTCAGTTTACATGGAGGGAAAAACTGACTGTTAAATAGACTAAACGATTGGTGCAGAGTAGCATGGACATTAAAAAAGGAAGAAAAAAAGTTTAACAGTGAATTGATACCAAAGGTAAACAACGTAAATTCTATAAATTATCTGGATAATGAGCAGACACTGCTCCAGCAGACAAATCTGCAATCTTCAACAAACGTTTACTTCTCACTCAGGTAAAGGAGAAAGCAGACCAGGAAGGCCTCCTGCAGTGACATGGTCTGGAGTAGCCACCTCAAGGTCATTCAGCCCCAGAAGAAAGAGACAAAGGAGATGCTGGCTCTTAACTCCTGGGCCTGGAAGTGACACCACTAAATTCATTCATTGTGCATTGTCTAAAACTAGTCTCAAGAGCCCAACTCAACGAAAAGGGAAGCTAAGAAACGTATGGGATGGCAGAGCATCTGGTTTGCAGCAGAATCCATGTTCCAAGACAGCAGCATCATTCTGAAAAACTGCACACAGTAACTTCCATCTTCCATATAATAAAATGTTACCAAGCCATTAAAATATTTCCAAACTCCCAAGATAGTCTCAAGTGAACAAGTAGGACACCAAATGAATATATTTCCTCTTTTCAAGAAGTATGAGTATGCAGGAAAAACTAGAAAAAAATAACACTTTGTAACCCCCAGTTATCTCTGTATGTTTATTAGTATGTTATTCTCTATACACTTCTTTTCAAATTATCCACAAAAGGTATGCATTAAGAATTTATACTAAGGCAGTGCACCCCGGTAGAGTAGTGTTCGGGTGCAGTCCACATACATTCCAAGGTTCCCAGTTCATGTCTGGGGACCTGGAGGCAGCAGCAGGGAGTGGGGGGAGTGGGGGGGGCGGGGGCCAGAGGGGGCAGCTAAAGTAAAAATAAATGCTTCTTCCTCTTCTCTCTTTCTGCCTGCGTGCTTCTGTCTGCATTCATTCCTGCCTGCACCTTTTCTTAACTTAAAAAACCAAGCAATTTATATGAATTAAATAAAACCAGAGTGTAGTTAAGCTCTAACTTAATGAATGTTGTCCGTAAGTTTTTGCAAACTGTAATTTAAAGTGAAATGATACAGAACAAAAGCAGGATACAAAAACACCATTTATGTCCATGTTAACTGGAATTTCTTTTCTCTCTCCCAACATTACAATGAAATGGCATTATTTAAGGTCCTGCTGTATCACCCTACTTCAGTACCTGGTGCCTAGTAAACACTCAATTACTGTGTGAATGAATGAAATAAAAAGGAAGCATTAACAATGAGGTGTTATACTCCTATGTGAAAAACTATTACAGGTGCACTCCTGTGGCTCAGCAGTTAAGGGGAGGCCATGTGAAGCCCAAGGACCCAGGTTTGAGACCTAAGGGTGGAAAGTGGGAAGAAGACCAAAGCATTAATGGAAATTTCCATTTCTGTTTTGTAGTTAAAGAATCCATTGATTAATGAGGGTCAGAATTACAACAGGTAACATTTATTAGTCTGTTACCATTTGTCTGACACTGTGTTAAGCATATCATATGCTTTTATATCACGTATTCCTGAAACTCATTGCCTGAAGCAAGACGATGCGCTGTTTAGATGTGTAAATTGTGGTACATGGAGGGGAAAAGACTTCAGACAGCAGGACTCTGGAGTCCCTACTCTAAACCACTTACCCCAAACAGAGCGATTATTTTTTGTCATTGAAAATCCTCACCTACATTCCATTCTTCCAAAGATTCTAATGGAATGTAAACTTTCAAAGGGGGAGGATGGAGACAGCAGACTGATGCTCAACATTTATTGCAACTTGTAAGGCACCTTCTTAACTAATAAAGTCTGGAATATTAAAAAGCGTGTTTTCTCCTTTTGCACTGTTGGTGGGAATTTAAATTGGTACAACCCCTATGGAGAACAGTTTGGAGATTCCTCAAAAAACTTAAGATGGAAATCCCATATGAGCCCGTCATTCCTCTTCTGGGCATCTACCCAAAGGATACAAAAGCACCCATTTGCAGAGATGTATGTATCCCCATGTTTACTGCTGCCCTATTCTCAACAGCTAAGAACAGGAAATTACCTAAGTGCCCAACATCAGATGAATGGATAAAAAAAGATGTGGTACATATACACAATGGAATACCACACAGCCCTTAGAAGAGATGAAATCCTGTTATTTGCATCAACATGGATGGAACTAGAGGGGATTATGCTAAGTGAAACAAGTCAGAAGAAGAAAGACAGACACCAGATGACTTCACTCATAGGTGGAATGTGAATAGACAAAACAAAGGAACAGATGAAACATAACCAACCCTGAAACATTTGCAAGAGAACTGAGGTCACCAAAAGGGAATGGGGCGGGCGGGGGCAAGTGGTGGTGGAGCCCAGTGGACAGTGGGGAGGAGCACTTGGTGATTTGATAGAGGGCATGGTGTGCTGAAAAATATCTAAGAAATGGGGAACCTATACATAGGAAACTATTTTAATGTGTAGAATAATTACAATAAAAAATAAATATGGAAAAAAGTGTGTTCTCTAGACGCCTTTGCAACTAGGTTTGTGCAAGTGAGTCAGGCTCTCCCCACAACAATCATGTGGACTTAGATGGGGAGGGAGGCTGGGCCTCTTGCTGGCTTGCCATCAACCGTGCTCAAGGAGACTCCCCTCTCAGGGCAGCGCTCCACATGGCAGGGTCTGTCTCTCACTTCGTGGGTGTAGACGGTGTGGTGTCATCTGCTGTGCACAATAGAACCTTCAGTGACCTGTCAGGGCACCAGAATGACAGTGGTGAAGACAGCAGCTTCCCAGTATCAGAAAATTGAACAGAAACTCTGGAAAAGTTACAAGTTCATTCAAAAGCTCTTCATCTAGAGCATCCTCTTTGCCAGATACTCTACTACACTAGGGGGTGAGATGGGGTGGGGTAGGAATAGTGACTGGCAAAATATGTTCAACCCTGAACTTAGGGGTGGCTTACTGACTAGTTAGGGGAACAGAAATCAACAAAATTATTGTACAAATAAACATCTACTGATAATCTCTGATTGTACTTTAAGTTCTGCCTGCTTTCATTTCATCTTATTCCTAGGCAGCGAATACCATCGAGAATTTCTAGAATTCATAAGAATTTACTAAACGTTTGCTGATCTGAACCTTCAAATTTAGGTAAGTTACAATCAGGAGTTATGTATGAAATAAAGACAAATGCAAGTCAGTAACTATGACAAGGTAAAACTTCCAAGAAGACTTTTTCTGACAAATGGCTAGGAATTTCTGGCAAATTCAGCGATGAAAGTAAGCAAAAGGATTCTCTCCTAAAGACAAAGAGGAGAAAAAAATGCAGTCATGATGTCAGAGCTGTGGAATAGAGTTGGTCATATTGACATTATCGTTAACGGAGTCTATGTCTCTGGTTGAATAATATTGATTTCACTAATGCTCTTTCTCGTGTCACTTGTTACGTGGCATGCCATCTTCCAGCCTGGAAGGGTTACCGCTCAGCGCAATGCTGGCAATGATGTGATATTTAGGTTCTGATCTTCACCATTTGGGGGCCCAATCAGTCACAGAAAAGACTGGACTTGGATGAGTCTGGAGACTCATTTTCTTTCTGGATCAGTACAGATGATGGGCAATATTAGATATTACTATATCATTACAAAAGAAATTAAAAATAAAGATACTACTCATAGTCACAGAGTTAACCTATTCTATAAAAATGTTTTTAATAATAGATATTAGATATCAATTGTATTAGTCATAGTCTCACTGCAAATAAAACAATTTAGATAAATGAAATTGTACTTGGTTGAAGTGAAAATCATCATTAAAGTACATAAAGAGAAAAAAGAAGTATCTTGTACATAACTCCTAAATTGTTGCACAGAAGAATGAATGTAAAACGTAAAATTTCAAGTGTCATCACTATATTCAAGACGATTCAGATGTCCATACTAGATTATAAGGATTAACACTACATTCAGTTAACTAGATCTTATGACTGAGACTTGATTCTGAAAAACCTAGACTTCCTGATTTTCCCAAATCCGTAGTGAGGTTCAAATTTACTTTTAAAAAGTAAGTCATTTTCATTTCAAAGATAAATGCACATCACCTGTCTGAGAGAGGTAACTTCTCAGCACACCCCTGTGGCTGTACTAAGGTACAAACCATGTGAAGCCCATGGATGCAGGTTTGAGATCTGGCGTCAGGGATTCAAAATAAAAAGTGGAAACTTTTCATCCTATGTGTGGAAACATTTCTAAAGTATGGATTTTTTAATAGGTTTTTTAAAAAAGCTTAGCCTCAATTGCATAGCTTTTTAGAGACAGAATCTTTTCTTACCAACACAGGATATTGTAACCCTCTTGTCAAAGGGGCACTGACAGGTTTGCTGGGGGATTCTCCCACTGTGGGCTCCCCTCTAAGGGAAGGCCCGGGTCCTAGGAGACCTCACAGACAAGCTACTCCAAATGCTGGGATGCAGCAGTGGGAAGGAAATGCCTACCATTTGTTGAGGGTGAAGTTCGTGCCAGACTAACACACATGCTACGTGTGTTACATGCCCTACATATGAGTTACAGAACAACATGACAACGGGGCATTATTGCCCCGATCTCTGGGTGAGTCACTGAGGCACAGTGGTCAACACCTGCTGAAAGGGACGTAACTGGAAGCCATGGAGTCGAGGTTGGAACCTGTTAGGCTTGACCCCTCCTCTACAGGAAAGTTCTGGGTTATGGGGGTCAGTCCAGGGGTTCCTCCTGAAGGAGAACCTCAAATTCCAGACTGCATTCCAGGAATGGATAGTGAGGTAAGCTGGGAAGATGTTGAGGTGCCATGTAAACCATGGACTTCAAGTCAGAGTCCTCTCCTGGGGTGGGTAGCATGGTTGGGGACACACATTTCTAGAAATGACAGAGACACATCATCTACTGGGCCTCTGGCAGCAGGGCAATTCCAGAATCCCAACTTCAGGTTGCTGACTCTTCCTGCACACTCCTTGGCAGGACTGACTTTTGGAAGCAAGCGTTGGTGCTGGGCTTACAGAGGAAGATGTGACAGGTGCCCAGGGGGTGGGGGGATCACAGACTGGTTACTGTGCCATGATGCTCCTGCGACATCGAGAGGCAACTGGGAAGTGCAATGTCCCTGAATTACCTTCAAGAGCCCTGAAACCACTATGCTTTAGGCTTTCTCCCTCCTCCCCAGCCACCTACAAAGTGAACCTGCTTGGCCACATGCTCCCCACCTGTCTCCTCCTAAAAGACACATCTGGTCATTTCCTGATGGAGTAGATTTTGGGCACAGTCCACATACATCAAAAATCCTGGGTTCACCTCCCAGGGGTGGAGGGAACAACCAATGAACAACAAAATAAAAAAAATATGTCTTCCTCCTCTCTCTTCCTGCCTCCTTAATTCGCCTGCATCGCTCCTTAAAATAGACAAAAATGACATATCTTTACCAGGTGCTCCACCTGCTAGAAAACGGAGAAACCAAACCCGAGTGATGGTGTACAAAGCACATCAAATGATTAGCCCCGCTCTTTCATCCCCTCATTCAGCAAACTTCAGAAGCATTTTAATCAAGAGTGGTGGGCGCCATGCAAGGCCCGAGGAAGAGACCAGAGACCTTAGTTCCCATCTGTGAATACTCACAGGGCTGGGGGATGGAGAGGAGGGGACAGCAGAGTATCACTGAGGTTGCTCTGTGGTCACATGAGCACTTTGCAGAGACAGCTCAGAGGACTGTCCACAATGGATCACAGTGCATCTCTACAAACAGGGACAGGGACAGGGACAGAAACTGCCACCTTCTGCATTTAATGAGGAACAGTTGCTACCATGTACCAGAGGCGTTCTTTCCACACAATAAGACACTTAGTTCTCTTAACAACCATTAACACACTGCTGTTATTTTATTTTAAAGAAAAGGTACAGGTACGAATAAAGGCGAGTAGACATGCAGGAAGAGAGAGGCAGAAGCATCCGTTTATTCATTTTTATTTAGTTGTTCACATGGGTTGTTCCCTCCACCAGCCCTGGGTCTTGAACTCGGGACCTTGGGATAAATGTAGGACTGCTCCCATGGTGCATGAGCCTGCTAGACACCCAGGGCACACCCCATTATTTTTATTTTCCTGTCACATCTGGAAGCTGAGCCGCAGAGAAGTCACACGCCCAGTCATGCAGCTACATGATGGGCAGCCAGGATCTCAGTCCAGGCGGGTCCCAAACACACGCCTTCACCACTATGTTTCGTCACTGCCCTGAACGAACACACAGTGAGGCGCCCAACGATTAACGGTCAGACTGGAAAAACTTTCTGACCTTTCCTTCATTTGTTAGAGGTCTTGAGTTCCCTTCAACTGAAGGTGCAGATGTTGGGGGGTTGGGGGGTACTCCCAAGAGCCCCCCAGAAATTAAAGCATCAGTCGACTGTCCATTCACAGCAAGCAGGGCCTCCCTTAGAAGCCAGCTGTGGTTGAAATGTTTGTTTATCTGTAGGTTTGTGCTCGGAAAATATTTCCTCAAATACTATTAAATCGGGAAAGTGCCCTCTCTACCCACTGAAACTGATTTTAACCTAAAGCGCTGCTCAAATATCACACTTCTGCAATACCAGAATCAAAGAACATTTCAAAAGACACTTTCTGTAAACAATGCTAGTGCCCAGAAAGAGCAAATTTAAGAAAAAAATGAGAAGGAAGGAAATGGATACACAGCAAGTCCCACCGGGGTCTTCTGGTTAAGGGACAAAATAATTAGTATGTTTCTGTTCCCTTCAGTAATAATAACAGCTAACATTTATCAGGCATGCATTACCTGCTCCACATGTATATCTCATTTGGCCCCAAAACCACCCGCCGAAGTATGAACACATCCTCTTGCAGAGAAGCAGAAGTCAACACATGGGAGCTTACAGGACTTGCCCAGGGCAGAGGGGATTCAGCCCAGGCAGTCTGATTCCAGAACTCACATTCTTAACCACTTCCCTGTAGTGAATATTCAGGGGAAATATTTGTTTTGATACCAACAGTTAGAAGTTAAACTTCTACAGTAAAATTCACTTAGCTGTGGCTAATGAAGATGGGGCGGGGTGGAGAGAGCAGACGATTAGCAGATCCAAACATGTATGATGTGTGTTCTGAAATACACACACCCCTGCTGTGTAAGTAATACCAGTACAAGAGTAGGTATTATTTCAAAATATAAGTGGACAGGCAATTGACACCCTTTAGAAAAGAATAGTCAGAATAGCCAAGAATAGCAAAACTAGTGGAATGTTGGAGAAGGGTGGTAGGTTTCCAGTGCCAAGTAACTCACCAAGTGCTGGTGACAGAGACCTCGCAGCGCCTTCTCTGCCAGCCCTCAAGGTCTCGAAGCACATCCTTGGATTCCAGAGGAGAGCTGTAGACCTGAGCCTCAGGAGGCCACTCTAGTGACCCTCTTTACTCATTCACCCAGGAGCTGGGATTGGGCTGTGCTGAGGGTAGAGACGATGCACTGTGTCCTCCCTGGGAAAGCAAGACGAGTGCAGGCAGGTTGTGCAGAGATGATGTCTTTCCTGCCACCGAGACGGAGCTGTCAGCCTTCATCGCACCTACAAACCCCTGGAGAAGGAATCGCTTTTCTTTTCTTTTTCTTTCTTTTTTTTTCCTTTAAGGAAAGGTACAGGCAGAAAAGAAGGTGAGCAGAGGCAGGCAGGAAGAGAGAGAGGAAAAAGCAGCACTCCATTTATTTGATTTAGTTGTACACCTTGGTTGTTCGTTCTTAAGTGCAATTTTTTTGCAGAAAGGCCCTCAGAGGCTGTTGTCGCTTTACAAAGTCTGCTAATCCATGCCTGTCACAGACCCACAGGAGGAGAACCCTTATCTCCAACAGCAGGGGCACAGCTCACTATAGCTTAAAGGTTATTATTTGTCCAGACAGACATATAACGCACCAGAGAATATCTCTTCTGAAGTATGAGCTAGTCTGTAGGATTCCTAGATAATTCCTAGTGTTCTGGCATCAGGGACACCTTGGTACATGTAGCAAAAGAACCTTTCAGGGTTATATAGCATAATAAAGCAGTGGGATGGGGACTTCCAAGGATTTTGAAGTCATTGGTATAAAATTTATTTAATAAAAGTGAATACACCCATCTTAACAAATATTTGCTCCCATTTATTTTAATGCAGTTGAAATATTTCCTTTTCTTCTTTTTGGAATGCAACAAATTGTACAAAGGAAATGTAGTGCTCTTGTGATATTCAATAGGAGAGTAATCTTACATTTTACAAGAACTTTGCTTTCTTTGCAAAGTGTGAAGTTTTTACAACATGTGAAGACACTTTTCCTCTGAGATATTCTATTTCCATAGAATAACTTCTTGAACTAAATTTTATGATTAAAAAAAAAAAAATGAGCCAAACCACCCAGCCTACTGAAGGTTGAATTTTAATCTCCATGGCTGGACAGCTGAATTCTTTCTGCATATTAATTAGAAGTACTCTCATCATTCTACCTTATGGCGTTTGCATTCACAGATGGTCACTCCAGGGATGGGTGCGTTTCAGTCACATTTGCAATGCCCCTGGGTAATAAAGAGTGTAAATGATGGCTGTGCCTTTGAAATAATGCAATCGGACTCTTAGAGGCTGATAGGCTACAGCTGTGGACGAAGCCCACATTTGCTTTTAGGGTCCTGTCTGGTAGATTAAAGTAATTTTAAAATATGTTGATTAACTGAAAAAAAAAATGTCATTCAAGACACTAGGTTTTCAGAAAACCGTAGCTCATTTTTTAAAATTCTATTTCAAGTAAGAAAAGCAGAAAGGTTACTTTCACAGATGCTCATCTTTCTGCCTCACTGCAGAACCAATATGGGTAAAAATGCTTGAATTAGAAGAAAGCCTGAAAGGGGATCACTTTTCACTGGATGCAGGATAAAGCAGTTTTATTCACAATCCATCAGTAGGGACATTAGGTAGTGTGTGGGTAAGCTGATACAAAGTACCAAGTGATGCTGGATGGGACACAGGGCACCAGACAATACCCTACTTTAAAGATGCTGGAAGAGAAGAATGTGTGTACACAGCAGGCTATAAGCAGACTAGACAATTGGACCAGTGGAATTTGGGGCAAAGAAAGAACATACACTACATTCATCAGGAGGCGCCTGGTGGAGAGTGAGGTTCCTGCTAAGGAAAGGAAGAACTGTGCTGAGACCACTCAGGTCACAGAATGAGTGAGAATAAGACAGATAAAGGGACCCTGGCTGTTTGGAGCCATGGGCTGACAGAGGGGAAGAGCATGCACTGGATGGCAGACTTGACCTTGGCTGGGAGACTTCTCCAGGTTGTTTCTTTTGGTTTCTGTGAAGACTGGTCCAAGGAATACAATACAGGCCTTTGAGCTGCCAGTGTCTTCTATTCCCAACTCCCTGTCACCCTCTGGGTTCAGACTTTGGAAAAATTAACAATCATGCTTTGGACTTCTCAGACCACTATCCTGGAGGAGCACAGGCTGGTGGAATCTTTTTTGCTGTAAACTGGGGGATGAGGTTGTAAAAGAGATTTACAAATACGTTCACTGGGCTGCTCTGAAACACACAATCGACCTTGACTGGACAGCTGTGAGGAGACTGTGGGCACAGGGAAGATTTAGTGTGTTTAAAGAACCGATGCAACAGTGGTAAGACAGATTGGAGGCAAGAGCCGGGCAGGATGCTTAACAGAGCTACTCTGCACAGGCACCGGGACCATCCTCAACAGAACCTGCCATGATTTCTGAAGATTTTCAGACTAAGCCAGAGATTCTGGCTGTAATGGAACACAGAGGGCAGATATTTTGAAAATATTCTTAAAGTAACTCTGGTGTGATTGCTGGTTGTGAACCACTGGCTGAAAGGTCTCAAACAAACAAAACAAAATCCAGAAGAAATCCTCTGGGGAGAAGACTGTAAAAGCTATTCCAGTGAGAATCTGGCCTGTGATCAGGGGAATGGAGAAGTAAGAATGATCCTTAGAGTCACTGCAAAGGAAAAGTCATCTGGACTTGGGCATGGGACTCAGGAAGCAAAAGGTGTGAAAGACACAGTCCTGGTACTGAGCCTAAGTAAAGGGGAGAATTTTGCTGCCCCTGGCCCCATTGGGGAATGCTAGCGATCAGGGGACATGAAGACGCTGAGTTGTCATCTACGTGGTAGCTGTGTCTATGCAGAAATGGTTATGTGAAGAGGTTGGTGCCTGCTCAGTACCAAATGCTGGGGGAAAAAAGTTATGAAAATGAGAGAAAGGAAGAGCAGAGCCAATGAAGGAACGTGAGCCTATGTTCACTGTGGGGAGATGCGGGCGGCTGGGGAGCTTGGGAGGAAGGGAGATCAGAGTGCGGAGAATACTGTGTCCCGGAGAGCAGAGGAGGAAGTTATTTAAAGAATTAAGTTCAGGATACTATACACTGAAAAAAATCACTGATTTTGTGTAAAGTAAGGTCCATAATGGACCTGGAGAAGTCCATCAAAAAATCTTAGACATGGGTAAGTCCTGATTTCAAGCATTGGGAATCGGATAAATGTCTTGACTTATAATGATGCTTCTAAAATATAACTGAACAATCCCTGTAGGACTCAGATGTCAGAAGGGAAATGCTATCTAACCAGAGGTGTCTGTGCATTTTTCTGACTTTATTATTATTTTTAAAGGTGTACAAGTATGAAAGGAACGTATGTACATAGGAAAGGAAGAGAGAGAAAGAAGAAGCAGTTTGTCTATTATATTTATTTGTTATGAATTGTTCATCTTGGTTGTTCCCCTGGCCCTGGGACACAAACCTGGGTCCTGGGCATGTATGTGGACTAGGCCTCACCAAAAGTGACAGGCTCCATATCCATATTTGATGTGCCCTGGTAGAGCAGCACTGTGGTCAATGGCCTCCAGCTGGCACGGTCCATAGATCCCAATGACCCAGGTTCACGTCTCAGAGCTGGAGGAAACAATCAAGATGAATACCTAAAATATAATATTATTACTTTATTAAGTATGTGTAATTTCTTCAAAAGAAAAAACCAAGGTGCGCCCTGGTGGCTTACTAAAGTAAGTCTGTGGCCTCCAGATGGTATAGTCCACAGGCATGCCAAGGACCTGGTTCACATCCAGGGGCGGGGGATGGCGAATAACTAAATAAAATAAATAAGTGCTTCTTCCTCTTCTTCCTGTCTGCTTGCCACTGCCTGCCTGCCTCTTCCTTCCTGTCTGCATATTTCCTTTAAAAAAATTAAAAGTTACAATGTAACTACAGAAAGAATACCTTAAACAGGGGAACCTGTTCCTCTGTTGCAGTCTGTTCACTCAGGCCCATTTCTATTCACTCAGGCTGGGCCCCAGCAGCCAGGACAATACAGATGAATCTGTCTCCCTGGTTCCTGTAGAGGGACTGGCTGCCAATACCTGGTCACAGGTAGGCCAATAAATTGCTCTCTCTCTGGCAGCTGGAATAGGATTAAAAAACAGTTGTCTCTGCTGATTGCTTACAATGAAAGCATGTAAGCTCAGGGAGCATCCATCCTCTACCATGAGTACATGGAAAGAGGAAAAGGCAGGGATGCCTTCAGTCTCAGAGTGGCTCAGTGGTCTCACTCGCTCTGCACATCCTCCTTCTGCTGCCTCAGCCTTCACCCTAGCACCTCCACTCCTTTCTCTGGGCATCTGACCAATTCCCAGGAGAGGGTCTGGTTAAGTCAGCCCCACAGTCCAACAGGAGGTAGCCACATAGACAGTCAGCAGCCAGGAAGCCTAGGATCAGAACCTTCAATTCATCTAGTCTGCAGTAAACACTGTGCATCAAATTGTGCTAGGGCTGGCACATGCAGATCTCCAAATAAATAAGAATGAAAAACGTAGGTGATGCAGGTAGAGTGGGGCCGCAATCCAGGGGTCACATGGACACAGCGGGGAGGGCACTGTACCTGTGTAGCCCAGGCTCTAGAACAGTCCGAAAGAATGCCAGGGCATCAACCGCCTGGCAAGTGGAGGGTGAGGGACCATGCGTGGAAGGGTCTATATGAGAGCCCCTAGGGAATGGACCCTGTTATTCTGTCTCCCAACATGTAACACTGTCACTGGCTTTGTACAGAATGTTCCAGTCACTTAAGTCTCAGTATAGTTGACCTCTGAACACCTTGGGGTTTAGGGGTGCCTGTCCCCTTACCCCTGCCTCCCTAGAGTTGAAAATTCACCTAAAACTTTGATTCCCCCAAAATTTAACCACTAACAGCCTGCTGTGAACTGGAAGCCTTATCCACAACATAATCGATGAACACATATTGTGTATGTCATGTGTACTATATACCATATTCTTACAATAAAGTAAGTTAGAGGGAAGAAAGCTAGAGGAAATACACTGACAATGCTATACTGAATTTATCAACACCATACGTTTACGTCATGTTTACTGAAAAAAATCTCAAGTGGACCTGCACAGTTCTAACCAATGGTGTTCAAGGGTCAGCTGTACTCTTTTACATTGAGGAAATCTAATCTCTTTAAGTAACTATTCCTGCTACTGTCTTTCCAACAAAGTCTCCACCATCTGTTTTAATGCCTACACAGAAGACACAGTCAATGGAACCAATATAGATGTACACATGATGTATGTGTGTAGATTAGACAGACAGATGATAGATAGATAAACAGATAGATGTATTCCTGAAGTACAGAGATTTACCAGAATCTCTGAGAAGCACAGCATAATTTAAGGTTACAAGGAAGGGCTGTTATGAAAATGACAGGGACTGCTGAGACAACAGTCAATGGATTTCCCATGACTTCTTTAAATGCGAAAGGGTCCTCTGCAGACGTCTATTTCATAAGACATCAGAGGACTTCTGCTCAAGTATGATACCAGAGTGTCCCTCACATTACGCTGTCCTGGCTGTGCAGACCTGCACTGCATAACTTTAGGGGTGACATTCTCATCACTGCTCTCCAAAGTTGTGCAACACAACAGCCCTGGATGTTACCTGTCCACGGCATGGAAAACTGAAGCCATGAACCCTCAGCTGTTAACAGCAAAGCCTGCGGACCACTGAAGAGAAATGTCTTCCAGACCATGCTCTCTGTTCAGCCTCAGCCCACATATTCATCCACATGCCTCTCAAAACTGATTGGGCATCTCTAAGGGCATTCCTGCTCATGCCCAACAAACCCAGGCTACACTCAAAGGAGGGAGAAAATGTGTGCTTTTCTCTTATTTCTTTAGGTGAGGTCTTCAAATAGGCCATCATGATCTAACAGGACTGTCAAGGAATCTCAAAACACACAAATGAGAAATTATCCAATATTCTTGGGATCACATTAAAAAAAAAAAAAAAAAGGCAGTGTGCCCTGGTGGCCTACTGGGTTAGTTCACTGAAGCGCAGTCCACACACATCCCAAGGTACCCCGTTCATGACCTGGGATTGGGGGAAACAACCAAGATGTACAACTAAATAAAATAAAGTGCTTCTTCCTCCTCTCTCTTCCTGCCTGCCTACAGGCCTTTGTTCCTGCCTGCTTACTTCCTCTAATAAATAAATGGTTCTTTTTAAAAAATTATATCGGATCACATAACCAGATCTCTCCCAAGTCAGGCAGTATCAATGTTTTGCCATAATTCTTGTTTGGCATCTTTTTAACTCTGGCACTAGTCTTCTTTTTCTTAGTTCATCTTAACATCCAAAGCCCCAACTTTAGTGCTCTACATTTCAGACTATTTCCTGACAAGGCTTCTTTGAAAAAAAATCACACAAGTTTAGCAACACAAAACTATCTATTCTTGATATCAGAAAAAAACTATTTCTCCTTTAAGGCATATAAAAACATAAAAGGTAAGTTGGGTTATAAAGCTGTGTGACTAATGTAATTTATCAATAAGTTACAGGAATGAAGTTATTCACAGCATTAAGATGATGTAGTTATATAAATGCTAACATACAGAAGAGCCCTGTTCATCACCACAGAGAATTTTTATCACCAACACTGACTCCAATAATGCCCAAGATCTAGCATTAACTCATGTTTAGGAGCCTAATGGCTCTATTCCCTGTACTTGAACATTAGGAGACTCAATGCAATATGGAAACACTCACAACAAGCTTATGAAAGGCATTACTCCATATTCGATAACATTTGTTTCACATCTTTACAGAGTTAAGTCTTACTACATTAAATTTTATCATTTTGAGAAAAATAACCATAACCTCTAAAAGTTCCTAGTGGAAAGTCTGATGGAGACATGGAAGTTTCTCCAGGAATGCCTCTCCCCAGCCTTCCTTCCTAGAGACATTCCAGGGAACATAAGTTGGTGAAATTGACAGGACTCATTATGAGCCATGGACTAAGAAACTTCCACTCTCAACTTCCAGACTCTCAGACTCGAAGAAGCTCTTGAATGTGAATTAAATCCACAGGAGACTGATGTGAAAACTCAGAACAGACAATTTACAGTAAAAAATGAAGTGAGCACGCCCTGGTGGAGCAATGGTTAGGTCAATTGCCTCCGAAGGAGTGCAAGGCCACAGAACCCTGAGTAGGTACCGGGTTTGGGGAGAAACAACCAGTGTGAACAACTAAATAAAAATAAAATAAAGTGCTTCTTCCCCCTCTCTCTTCCTACCTACCTGCCTACTTGCCTTCATTCGTACCTGCATCTTTCTGTTAAAAAAAAAAAAAAAAGAAAGAAAGAAAGAAATTACTCCCAAAAGATCAGAGAAGAACACGGGTAGGCAATCACATTCTCACCTCAAAGACAAGCTTCCCAGGCAGTTCAGGGATGAAATCAGAATCAACATGAGATGTGCCTGACTCACGTAACTGCATTTGGTCATGGGAACCAAGTTCTGTTTGCAGGGCTGCTGGCTCCACACGTTCTATTTGTTCTCCGCTTCCTTCAATCAAGAGCCCCACCTTGAGGCTCCAGCACTGATGCAGGAAATTACGTTTTCCTTAAGATCACAGGCAGGTGAGCCCTGTTGGCTCAGGCATGAAGTCTGTGGCTGTGGTGTTGTCCATGTAAAGTCCAAGGACCTGGGCTTATGACCGGGATGGCGGGGGTGGGGAGCCACCAACAAGAACAACTAAAATATGCTTCTTCCTCCTCTTTCTCTTAAAAAAGAAAAAGATCACAGACAAATGCTGATGACCTGGAGTGCTGGAGTCAGGATTGTGCCTGATTGATTCTGGCCCATTCATTGTTAATTTTTTTCCTTATTTCCACCTTCACTTCACTGTCACACCCATGTGATTACTGCCCACACAGGTGTCTAGAAAACTTGAAAAAGTTTTTCTAAAATTATCCCCATAGAGACTGACAAGAGCATGCAAAACAAAACAAAACAAAAGGAGGCCAGCGAGGACAGCGATGAATCAGAATGGTTTTAATCATGAACCACTGAACCTCCCATAGCAGAGAAATTCTTCATGGTGAGCCATAACTACTGAGGGAGGAAGGTTAGCTGTCTGACCATTAATCAAATATCCATGTGGTATTTAGAAAAAACACAGCCAGCGCTGAACTCTCCTGCATTTCAGAACTCTCCACACCAGTTCCTGAGACCCGCTCATCCCAGCTGCTTTTCCAATTCAAGTCTCCTTTTTCGCCCTTTACACATAGACCCCCTGCACTGGCTCCAGTCCCCAGGTTGGCACACATCCTCCTTCTGGGACCCTTCCCAGCTCTTTCCTCCTCCCCTTCCTTTCACTCATCCATGACCTCAAGGGCTACTATCAACAATGGTCCAAACCACATCCTGCACTGCCAGAACAAGACAGAAGCTAATGGTCCTCACTGTTTATCCTCTTGCTTTCCCTGAGCCAATCCTGAGATTCAAAAGTGTGTTTGTGGGTGATTACTTGGTCTGCCACCTACTGTCTTATTGTTCCCAAGACTCCATGTGTTCAAAATGTTGGTTTTTTCGCCCTCAGTCTCCAATCATTTCTCCATATTCTCTATTTCAGTTCATGGCTTCTCCATTCGCCTCCTTTCCCAAGTTGAAAAATCTAGAAGCCAGCATGGGTAATAAGACAACTACTGGTCAACATGTAAGAGTAACTACTAATAGTAATCATTAACAAAAAATGCAAGAAAAATTGCAGAATTGATAGTTAAATAAGACTGACAAAGACTGTTAACTTATGATGGTATCAATAGAAAGAAGCAAGAGAAAAATAAATGGGTTATGACAGAGCCTTTACTTGCATGTATGTCATTCGTAATTACGAAGAAGGTAAACTGGTTAATTCCATTTTCCACTCAACTCTAAGTACTATGAGGGCTGGACCCAGACCTGTTTTGTCCACCTTTGTATGCCTAGCACCTTGGACAGTGCCTGACATATAGCAGGTGTTCAGCTAACACTTCCTGGATACATAGCCTAGAATACAATTGGCTGAAAACACAATTGACTTCTACTTTGATTCTCTATCAAGATCAAAGTGAACTTACAGACTGCTAATACACAATATCCATCAGTACCACCACGAAAACTAAAAAGTCTAGTAGTGGGATGAATAAAATTTTCTCAGGATATTTATTGAGTCTTCATTTGACCAGAAATTTCTGTTTTACTAGATCAAAAACCCAGATTATGATAGTGATTTTCATCTCAGCAAAAATAAACTAGTCTTGAGAGACATTATTTTTTAAATAATAATTTTATAAATTTATTTTATTTACAAAGTTATATTCATTTTCGGATATTGAAATTACATCTCAGTCTATGCATATTTCACACCCCACCCACCACCAGAGTTCAAGGGCCCTTTATTTCCACCTAATTCATTTTCCCTTCTCTCCTTCCTCCTACCCTCCTGGTAGTCACTGTCACATCCTTTGAGTTTTGTTAGGATTTGTCTGTTCATTTCATTATACGGTTTCATTTCATTATATTCCACAAATGAGTGAAGCCATTCTGTATTTCTTTTTCTTTCTGACTTATTTCACTTAATATGATCCCCTCTAGTTCCATCCAGATTGTTGCAAAGGGCACAATTTCATCTTGTTTAATAGCCGAGTGTCATTTATAATTTTAAAAGCCCCCTCCCAAGAGTAAACAAGTCTCAACTGTCTCTGATATCAAGTTTCCTGGGCATCAATTCATCAGAAAAGTATGCAGCAAAAAGAGGGATCAAATCGAGAATACTGAAGGACACAGAAAGGAACATCCATTACAGCGTTCTACTCAAACACCCACAGAAGGAGAAGCTGCCTCCTGTTTTTATGACCAGTCAACAACTCAAGCTGGGAAAAGGTAGTTGTGGTTTTTTTTTTTAAGGAAAGGTACAGACAGAAATGAAGGCAAGTGAGCAGGCAGGCAAGAAGAGAGAGGAGGAAGAAGCATTTTTATTTTATTTTTATTTAGTTATCCACATTGGCTGTTTCCTTCTGGATCGGGAACTCTAACCCAGGAGTATGTGGCTTGCACTCCTTCAGAGGAAACTGACCTCACCACTACTCCACCATGGCATGCCTAAAAGCAGATCTTTTATGAAAAAAAAGATTATGATCTATAGACAGAAAACAGAAATTTGCTAACTCCTGGCACACCTAAGACTTTCTCCCCAAACCCGGAATTTATAAAAACAATACTCACTCTATCCTTAAAATAATCAAACAAAAAAAATCCCCTCTCCCTCAGCCCTTAAATCTAACTAATCATCAAACTCAATCAACTTGGTCCTGTAAGATCCATCTCAAGAACCGCTTTCTCTGTATAAAGTTACTGGCTCTCTGAGTACCCATGACATTCTGCATATTATCATGTATCATAATATAGGTTAACCATTTAGCATCTCCCTCCTCCTTCCCTCTTCTAACAACAGGAGCTACTTAAATGTGTTCCAGATCTCCTCTGTAATAACTGGGAAAATGCAATATAGGTAATTTAATTGGTACTTGATAAATCACAGTCAAAAGAAGAAATAGGATTTGGGAACACAAACATAGGAATTTGATAGCAAAGGTGAAGTCCGCCCCCCCAACATTTTTGCTCATCTCTGGAGACTTTTCTTCCACCATCTTTTGTCACATCCATGATGACTTAATGTGTCAGAAAACCTTTTCCATGATTCCAATGATGTGTAGCTGTGGCACTAAATAGATGCGCAGTTGCCCTTTGAACAAAGTAGGGTTGGGGTATCAATCCCTGCAGGTGAAAATCCACGTCTAACTTTTGACTCTCCCAAGAGCTTAACAACTAATAACCTGCTGTTAACTGGGTACCTTATTGTTAACATAGTCAATTAGCACATAATACATATGTCATATATATTAAATATTGTATTCTTACAATAAAGAAACCTAGAGAAAAGAAAACATTATTAAGAAAATCAAAGGAAGAGAAAATACAATTACAGTTTGGTTTCCTATATGGGGTTCAAGGGTCAATTACGTATTTACTGAAAGAATCTGGTATAAGTGGACTCGCAGGTAAAGGCTGTGTTGTTCAAGGGTCAACATTAGCGTGAAGGCTCCTTTATGTCCTCCATCCTCTGTTATTCAATCCCTTAGGAGAAGCAAAGACCAAACATGCAGGAATTCAACACAAAGTGCTAAAATATGCAGAGATAATGTATTCATAGTGATAATGATTTTAAAAAGCATTGACAAGACTGAAAGAATACTGCTTTCAAGAAATGCTAAGTGAAATAAGTTGAAAGAAGAAAGATAGATACCAGATGATCTCACTCATAGGCCGAGTGTGAATAGACAAAACAAAGGAACAGATGAAACAAAACCAACCCTTGGACACTTGCAACAGAACTGAGATTACCAATAGGAATGGAACAGGTGGAGGTATGCAGTAAGTGGTGACAGAGCCTACAGGACAATGGTTTAGAACAAATTGTGATTTGATGGTGGGCAGGGTGTGGAATATCTGAGGAATGGGGAAACTGTAAATGTGTGGAACCCACACACACACACACACAAACACACTCTCTCTCTCTCACACACAAGTGTAGGTCTCCTTCCACTCCTATATACGTCATGAGTTCCTTTAGGACATTTTGGTTAGTGACAGACAGCATACAAGACGGTGGTTCCAATAGGTTCTACCACATAGTCTAGGAGTTCAGTAGACTACGCACCCCAAAACCTGTATAAGTACAATATACAATGTTCACACAAGGGAAACTACCTAAAGACACATTTCTCAGAACTATCCTGCCCTTAAGCAGTATATGACTATATACTCAACTATCAGGAAACAGCCAACTGCTTTCTTAGAGAGGAGCTCCCACCCATACTAATGCCTTTGGTATCTGTCCATAAAATGAAAGAATAAACAGTATTTGAATATGAAAGAGGAGGGACTGGGCTAGGAGCTGATTGATGGTGCAGGGAGTGAGGCATAGGTATTAGAAAAGTGAAAGGGAGAAAATAATTCTGAGTAATTTGGATTAATATTTGAATCATGGCATGCCCTGGTGGCTCAAGTTTTAAGCCCATGACTAGGGCACAGCCACATACAGCCCAAGGACCCAGGTTCCTGGCCCTGGGGGTTGTTGGGCATAACTAAAATGAACAACTAAATAAATAAAATGCTTCTTCCTCCTCTCTTCCTGTTGCCTGCCTGCTTGCCTTCCTCTCTAAAAATTTTTCTTAATCTTAGTTTTTATGAAGAGGGACTTAACTTCAGTAGATAATAGATTTTTCAACATTGTTATAAAAATAAATTAACCTGCCTTGATTAATAAAAATATTACGAAGTGCTGTAAGTGAATTAAATTACTACGTAACACTTCATAGTGATTCTTCATTTGACCCAGATGAAGTCAGGGGCTATTTGACAAACACTTCTTCTATTTAAGAAACTGTATTAAACCACAGTCTTTGTCAGTCACACCTATTATTAATTTATACCTTCATACATTCACGTCAATGTTAGTAAAAACCATTTCATGAGTGAAAAAGGAGAAATATTAGATTTTGCTAACAAGGAAGCCCTTATCCTACTGTGCTATGCTAAAACTCACCTTGGAAAGAATCATTTATGAATTCTAGTTTCTACATATAAACTGAACTACCGTGGATTCAAAGGTGGTCACTACTTTAGCGCAAGATTAGAGAATGAACTATGGAAGACAAAAATTATATATAAGGCCTCAGAGTAGAGAAGAATTTCTTAAAGTAGATACTAAAAAAATAAAAAGGACCGGGTACACCCTGGTAGAGTAGTGATTAGGTCAGCCACCCCTGAAGGAGCACAATCCATGTCCATCCGAGGTCTGGAGAAGTAAACAATGTGAACAACTAAATAAAAATTAAAATAATGTGCTTTTTTTCTCCTCTCTCTTCCTACTTGACTGCTATTCACCTTCATCCCTGCCTGCACCTTTCCTTTCCTTTCAAAAAAAGAGGATCAATAAAGGAAAGACTAATTAATTCAACTACATTAGTTACAACTGGAGATTTTATCACATTAAAAGAATGAAACAACAAACCACTGTGTAGGAGAAAATATCTGCAACACATGTAAATGATAAATGACTAGGATTGAAAAAAAACAAAACAAAACATACATATAAAAAACTACTTTATACCATTAAAAAAAAAAAAAAAAGACAGGGGCTCACACTGGTGGAGCAGCAGTTAGGCCCAGACAGGTAGACAGTCTAAGGACCCAATTTACATAACAAGGCCAAGGAGGCAGGCTTGGGGGAGGGAACAACCAAAATGAAATGCTCTTCTTCCTCTCTTCCTGCTTTCCTCTGATTGCCTTCATTTATACTTTTCCTTTAACAAACAAAAAAAGAAAGCCTAGTTTTTTAAATGACTCGACTTATATAGGTATTTCATGAAAGAGGAAATTCAAATAAACACGAATCAATCACACTAGTAATCAGGGAAATGCAAATTGCAATCATAACAAGATACAATTATGCAGGCACCAGATGTGCAAAACTTTAAAATCTGACACTATCCAATAATGGTGAGAAGAGAATGTTTGTCCACTCCAGGAGGTTTATAAAGTGATGGGATCGTTTTGGGAAACATGATAAGGTTGAAGAAAGGTATCTTCTACGCCTAACAATTACATTCACAGAAATTCATGGATATGTATATATCAGATAAAGCCTCCATAGCCTGCCACTCTTCCTAATGGCCTCAGAATTAAAGCGACCCGCAAACCCATCAACCAGAGGAAGGGACGTTAAGATACAGTCACAGTATGGACACTGTGAACAACAGAGGCACTGCCTGGAGAAGTGCACCGAAGTGTTAAGGAAAGCAAAAACAAGGTGCGAAAGAACCGCAGCAATGCGTCCCTTCGTGTAAAGCTCAAAGCCAGAAAAAAATAAACCACATATGGTAAAAGTGCAAGAACCAATTATGACCAGATTATGGGTTACCTGCGTGAGCTGTGAGAATGGAGGCAGGGAACAAAGGAAGACTCTGGGACGCTCACAATATCCTATTCCCTTCCCTAAGATGCTGGCTATGTGCATAATGGCTTCATGTTATTTGTTGAACTGTGCTTCACGCTTCTGTACTTATTCTGTTTAATGGTCTATTTCACAGTGCAAGATGTTTTCTTAAAAGTTTACACCAGCACACCCTGGTGGCTCAGGCATTCAAGTCTGTGGTTCCCGTATGGTCCATGTAAAGCTCAAGGAACCAGGCTCATGGCCCAGGGCCGGGTAGCAGGAAAGAAAGACCAAAATGAACTCAACAGGTCAATGTTTCTTCCTCCACTCTCTTCCTGCTTGCCTACCTGCCTGCCTACTAAAATGCTTCTGCACAATGAAAGAAATTCTCATTAAAAGCAGCTCTCCTACTCTCACTTGAGCAGGAGAAAATATTTGTATATCAGTGTCAGAACAAAGTGGGAAGGCACCTGTACTTTTCATTATAACATCTCCTCTCCATTTAAAAGGAATATACCAGTGTGTCCTGATGGCCTAGTGAATAAGGCCACCAGACATAGTCCACAAGCATCGAAGGGACCCAGGCTCAAAACCTGGGGCTGGAGGAAAACCAGCACAAACAAAAAAATTAAGTGCTTCTTCCTCCTCTCTCTTCCTGTCTGCTTCCTCACTGAAAGGTTTTTTCTGGGCTCCGGGAGGGAAGAAAGTCAATTAAACAAAAAGTTGAAAAGCCAGGGCTTTATTGGGGTTTTCGCACCTGGGTGAGGTTCTCCGGTCCGCAGAAAGAGGGCTGGGGAAGTGAAGCCGAACAAAGAAAAGCGCGCTCTTTAAGCAAAGGAATTTCGCGGGCTTCCTACATCGTGATTGGGGATTGGTCCTGTGATTCCAGTCTGACATCAGCCACATTTTTCCCGGGCATGGCTGCCGCTCTGTCCCTCTGAGCCAGCCTAACACTCACCTTTCTTCCTGACTGCACTTTTCCTTTAAAAAAATAATAAAAGTAATACACCATTTCCTCTTTTCTTCAGCAAAACGATATTCTTATTTAAAAAAAAAAAAAAAAACACCAACATAATGTAGCACTCACATTCAACAGTCATTTGTTGATCATCTCCCACGTTCGGCCTGGGGAATGTCAAAAACAAGTAGTCCAAGGATGACTGATCCATAAAGCTTACAAAGAATGGGGAATAAAAAGGTAAGGACACAAATATGAACAGGAGTAGGTGATACTCAGAAATGAGTTAAAGGAGGGGTCTTAATATCAGATTTCTCTGTGGACATTAGAAACACAGGGTTTTCTTTTGAGATATTTTTTCGTACATGTTTAGCTTAATAACAAAAATATAACAAATTGGTCCAAAGCAGATATAACAATAAAAATTAAAATTCTGAATAGCTACACAAGATAAAAGGATCACGAAAAATTCAATCTTTTTCATTTAAGTCGGAATCTTATTAGACAGGACTACAAGACCAAAACATCTTGTTCGAATGGCACATCTTGGAAAGGCAGATGGACTGCCCCCCAAAAGGAAAGCCAGACAAGGCAGCCACTGGGCGGCAGGCAAAGGAGTAAAACAGAGAACTCTATCCCCTCAAGACTTTGAATTTGAGACATTTTTACAGAATTAGAAAATAACTAGTGTCAGTTTCTCTAATGTGTTTTCCTTCCTGAGTCCAGGAAACATGCTCTTTCCAAGGAAGATTTAAATGATACTGAAAAACTCGGTGCGTCCAATCACTGAGTTTCAGCCACCACCTTTCCTCTGCTGTATGACACCCTAGAGTTAGCAGTGCCGTTTTTAAAAAGTTCTGCTTCGTTAATGCCCAAACTACACACATGCAAGTCTGCCATATGAAGTGAGGATGAGGCAACAGATGTAAAATTTTATTCACACGAAGAAAGGAAACCCTAACATTCTGTCTTTTACTGTAAGATAGAAAATAAAGTCCTCTCGGAGAGTGGGCCTCCTTTAAACGGAACCACTGACATGTAGTTTGGCAGACACACCACCACACTGCTAAATTTTCTACCCTTTTTATTTTTTTTCAGACGAAAGGTGCAGGCAGGAATGAAGGCAAGCAGGCAAGCAGGCAGGAAGAGAAAGAAGGAAGAAGCATTATCATTTTAATTTTAGTTGCACATCTTGGTTGTACCCCCCTCCAGCAGCCCCAACCCAGGTTCTTGGGATATCTGTGGACTGTGCTCAGTCAGAGTTAGCAGACCTAACCAGTACTCAACCACAGCATTTGAAAAATACAAGACAGCATGTCACATATACAGTAAGCAAGGATTATTGGAAAAGAAGGCAGTAGACTTCTATTTCCTGTGTATACAAGTCAATTCCAACATTGTTCTTTTTTTATTTAAAGAGAAAAAGAATGACAGAGGCGGAGGAGAGGAAGGGAGGGAGGGAGGGAGGGAGGGAGGGAGGAAGGAAGGAAGGAAGGAAGGAAGGACACTTTTTTTGGGTTGTTTACCCCAGCTCCAGGTCCCGAACTGGGGTCCTCGGGCTTCACGTGACACCCCAGCTGCCAGCTGAGCGCCTGAGTCACAGGGTGTGCCCAGCACTGCTTGGAATTCACATTTCTGACCAGAAGCTGTTCCAACGAATACATCCGTGGATCAACAACAGGCTTCAAAAAGCCAGGCCTGGGAAGATGTCCAGCCAGAATTGAAAGCACCAGGAAATGCTTCTTGGTAAAGTGAGGACCACTTTGACTTACTTATCAGACGTTTTATGGTAAGATTATGCATCTTGCCAAGGAAATTATATTATTTCTACCCCCAAATGAAATATCCAAGCCTTACATTATCATTCTTGCAGCCACTTTTACTCAGCCTGCAGTCAGAACAAAGAGCTTAAAATGAATGCAATTCCAAGTGTTATAGGGAAGTTGAACCCCCATACCCTGGCCTTGTCTGCAGATACACTGTACTCTGTGTCTCCCACCCCAGTTCTTTCTTGAGTCTATTCTTTCTCACTGAAAACATGAAAAAGCAGAGGCGGGGGTAGAGGAATAGTGTGTGTATAGTGGGAGAAAAAGTAGCCTGTCTCCCAATTCTTAGATCTGTGGGAGAATAAACAAAATCTTCTACAAAGGACTGCATGGAAAAGAAAGCAAAGCTGAAGAGATGGAGAGTGTTCTAGAATGAAATGAAGATACAGGAAAGTGTGCTCACTGTGGAGAAGGGACCCCACCAAACAAAGAGCTAAGGGGTTTGGGGGCGGAGAAGTGGATAAAGAGTTGGCTAGAGGAGGGAACTTGAAGGTAAGAATAAGAGAAAAGATGGTAAAGAAGATGCAAACATGATAACAATCTCACTCACAGCCTCTTTTGTTACAGTGAAAGGTTTATTACAGTGAAAGATGGGTTCTTGACTTTCCCTTAATGCATTTTTTAACAAGGGAGGGAGGAAGGGAAAGAGGGAGGGAAAGAAAGAAAGAGGGAGGGAAGAAAGGAAGAAGCATTTTTATTTATTTCATTTTGGTTCCCCCAACCTGGGCCCCATAACCCAGGTCCTTGGTTTGCCTGGTCCACACCCCAGTCATCTCAACTGCCTGCATCACAAGGCCGTGACAATAATACATTTTTATAAAATAACTCTGACGGAGAAAAAAACTCCACCTTTACCAGAGCAAAAAGGAAGCCAGTGAAACAAGTGATCCACTGGTAGTGACATTATAAACTTTTGGCATTGTTTTGAACGTGAGGAAAAGAAAAGTTTAATAGCTTCTCATAATCTTAAGAAAGAATTCATACACCATGTATTTTCAGGGAAACATGGTGCTTCTTGGAAGAAACCCAGAGGAGCCAGGCAGGAAGAAAACGTCTCTGTCACAATGACCTGGTACAGCACAGAGGGCAGTACCACCCACCAGAAAGGCCGACTGCATCACAAAGACTGTGCGACCAACTCAGGGCTGCCCAGACTGGCCTGGGTCCCCAGGCAGACAGTTCTGCCACTTCCGTATGCTCTGAGACCTTCTAGAAAAATCTGAAAATGGATGCGTGCCAATAAGCTTTCCATTACCAGTATTCTTTTTAAGGCCTGCCACATGCTGCTACAAAAATAATCCTTAACTTGAGAGCCAACCAGCCAGTCTTTTCTGAGCCCTAACTGTGTAGGTTGAAAGCAGCTTAACATCTAGCTTAGGCACCTGGATTTAACTCTGATTTCATGTAAGGGCTTTGATTTTTTTTCATCATGCTGTAGGCAAAAAGAAAAAGGAGAGGAGAGGCCATAAAAAGGCCACCTTGAAAATTCTGATAACAAACACAAATTTACAGAAACAGTAGGTTCGTTAGAGGGCCGACCAGGGAGCAGGCACTGAGACCCAGCTCTGGTACAGGAGGCCTTAACGCAGTCACCAGAGGGAGCAAAGGAACTGGGCACAGACAGGACATCAGCTCTGATGATACAACTGCTGAAGAATAGCATGATGTAAATCCTATCTAGTAAAAAGTTTTCAACAACATGAAAAATTAACCACAAACTTGCTAAAGAAGAACCAAGCTAAACTGTCATCCTGCTTTTGTTTGGTTTGGTTGTGAATTGATTTTATTGAAGGAATATTGTATTATAATATTAAACAGGTTTAAGGTACACATCGTAGTAAATCAACATCTGTATATATGATACTATTTCATTTTTTCCTTCACTATACAATTAAGCCCCTTACCCTGTTTGCAGCCCCCATCTTTTTTCGTTTGTTTGATTTTTCAAAAAGAAGGTTCAGGCAGGAATGAAGGTGAGGAGGCAGGCAGGAGGAGAGAGGAGGAAAAAGCACTTATTTTTTATTTAGTTGTTCATCTTGGTTGTTATCTTTGCCCCCGGGTCTTGAACTGGGGACCTTGGGATGTATGTGAACTGTGCCCAGCAGCCTTATCTACTAGGCCACTGGGTGCTCCCGTCACCCTATTTTTTTAAATAAACAGATATGATGCAGCTTTTGTGTATTCAAACAACTTGACTTTCCTGGTCACTTTAAAGGATATAATTTAGCCAAAATCAAAAAATCCTTCATTCTTATGTGTTAATATACAATAAGCCACCTAAAGACTTGAGTTAATATGAATTTCCATAGCATGTAAAAATATGGATCAACACACATATATTCACCTTTCATACTCATCACATTCTGTGAACTAAGAAAATACAGCTCATTGGTCTTGAAGGACTCGATGTGTGTAAAGTACACGGAGAGCTACTTGGTAAGATAACTGGCACCATGTCTGGCCGAGCAACTGCTTCTATCACTATGGCAGCATTATTGCTGTGACTGACAGGACTATTTACTGAACAAAGGAACTTTTGAAGTCATACCACTTGACTCAACTGATCGTTCCATCACCGTCTGGACACATTACCTAATCTCTGACTCAAGTTTTTCACCTAAGTTGAAGTAATAGTGCAAAATCTACTTCAGAGGATACTGAGGGTGCGGACATAAGATGCGTTACATAGCGTGTGGGGTAGGCACACAATTTAGTCGTTTTTACTGTTTACATGTTTGGCCTTGTCTTGTCACCAGCAAACAGGGAATGTGAATTCAAGCCCAGGCTCTGCAGCCATGGTGCCAGGAATAATACGAAAGATCTAAGGAGCCAGATCTCAGGGTTTTCTCTTACAGTAAAATCGTGGTTGCACACACGTTACTAAGAGCCAAAGGCTGTATGTGAAGCATCAGGACCAGGTCTGGGCTCCAGGGGACACACACCACCAACACACAAGTTTGTGCTTTTTTCCTGCTCTTCTTTCCTTTCTGAAAGATGAAGAAAATTACATATCTGAGGGATGAATCACTACAGTAAATACTTGAGAGTATGACTTCAGGTCACAAAAGCAAAACAACTTGTTAATAAAACAACCGATTTCAAATACTAAGCATTCAAGCACACCCCAGTGGCTCAGGAGTGAAGTCTAAGGCTGCATTGTACTCCACATACACCCCAAGGACCCAGGTTCGCGACCCAGGGCTGAGGGAAACAACCAAAGTGAGCAACAAATTACAAAATACTTCTCCCTCTTCTCAGTACTTGCCTGCTTCCTTCCTCTTAAAAAAAAATAAAATAAAAACTGAAGTTATTTAGTGAAAACTAGTCAGAACACAACAGTGTCTCTCTTCAGGCACTAATATTTATCTGTGTCCCACAACAAAACCCACAATGAAGAACTGGCTACATTTGGCAGAGATCATCACCTTCATTTCTTCGGCTTATTCAAGGTAAGTACAGGACTCCCTCTGGAGACGTCGGAGCGCACAGCCAGACTAGGACAGAGGATGTGGGGTCAGAGGGGGTGGTCTTAGGAGAAGGGGCAGCCAGTCTTTGCCCTTCTCTCATTTCTTTTCCACTCCCTCTCAAAATTTACTCCTTAACTCATTTGTTTATCAAACTGTCAAGTCCAGTGCTCAGTGATAGAAAGGTGAAAAAAGACACAAAAACTCTGCTGGAGAAAACAGACAAGAAAAGCCACAATCACAGAAGAGCGGCCCTTTCTGTGGCCTCAGATTTCAGAGGACAGTCAGAGACGCTCATGGCCAGCTAGGCAAGTACCCTGAGGGCTCTTGTATATATAACATCACCTTCCAAAATAAACGCCAGTGCTGTTTCCTATTCCATTCAGTCAAGGAGGAAATCTAGGCTTCAGACAGAGGAGTCAGAACTTACACTGAAATCTGCATCCCTTCGTCCATGCCCAGGGCCCTCTGCCCCCGAGGACCCTCCAACAACCCATCTGCCTCCTTGTTCTAGACTTTCCTCTCTCCTTTATTTTGCTTCCTTAGAAGGGGAAGCATTTCCACATCGAGATCAGAAGTCAAAACGGAAGTGCATGCAGGACCGCACCAGCTGCTGCGAAGGCAGGAAGCAGCCAGGAGGTGGAGATGAGATGCACACAAGGCGAGCGCACGCCTGTCCCTCCTGAAGACACTCAGCCCGGGCCTCTGATGCCAGGTAGGACTCTGGGTCCAGGGCTAGGTGGAAACTACCAATTTTCTGAAAGAGACTGAAATCTGGATTTTTTTTTTTTTTTCATCTGACTCCTCTGTTGTAAAAGCAGCAGCCCTCCCAACTCAATGTTTCTGAATCACTGCACTGGATTCTGCCCCTGGGACCAAGTTTGCAATCTGTGCTGGCTCTGGGGTACATCAACTACGACATGTCACCGTGGGGCTGAACCACCAAGCAGTCATGCAAACACACCTTGCGACAGTGCCACTGTGGTCACCTGTGCTTGATTCTAATTTGGAGATCTGAATGAGACAGGCATGTGTAACGACAGTCATGGTGCAGAAAACAAATGCAACATCATCTGTCCCCCAATCCATTAAGCGTCTGACTCACTTCCTTGACATTCTAATCAAGTAGCTCTTTGGCTTCTGCTTAACCCTCTCCATTAGCCAACCGGGATGTCTTGCTCCTCAGGGCCACTCATCCCCACTCTATTCTCAGCCTTCCATGAAGGAAGGTCCTCTCATTCCCACTTGTATCTGCCACCAGGCTCCAGTATCACTAAACCAAGATCAGCATTCCAGGAGCGGCTGGCCCAGCATGTGTCATTACAGCGTCTCCTAGCACAGACCAGGTCACATCACCTTCTCATCAGTCTAGGACACCTGCCTGCCTGGCCCTTGGGGACTAGAACATGATCCAGTGATGGAAATGAGTCCATAAGGGTCCAGGATGGAAGGGAAAGAGAACTGTTACCTCTTTTATCACATTTTGGACTTCAATCCAGGGAAAAGGAGATGTATGCTCCAGCCTCCACTTTTCTAATCTAGAGGTCATACATAGCTTTCTATAAACAATCGCTTTAACTCTAGTTTAAAAAATACTGACATCCACGGTAGTAAATGGATAGGCCTGGTTCACAGCATGTTAAAAGAGGATGTGGGGCCAATTTACCTGATTTTACAGGAAGAAAAATGACATAACATTTTTGCTTTGTGACAGACAACAAACAAGATGACTACACCATCAATGGGTATCATGAAACACGCCAATTTAAGTCCAGTAAATTACATCACAGACCATAATAACTATACAATGAGGCTTGTTGTTCTGTCAAAGTCAGGAATTCTTTCCAAATGGTAAATGCTTTTGGCAGACATATTTTTCTTTTTTTTTTTTTTTGAAACAAAGCATCAGAATTGGGATTCATAAGTTTCAAATTCAAGTAAACATGGCAAATTAATTCTCCTAAAATTGTGAAACCATGTTTTATTCTTTCAATTTTTTAAAAAAGAAAGGTGCAGGCAGAAATGAAGGCGAGGAGAAAGGACTACAGGAAGAGAGAGGAGGAAGCAGCATTTTTACTTATTTTTATTTAGTTGTTCACACTGGTTGTTTCCCTTTGGGCCTGGGACTCAAACCCAGGGGTATGTGGCCTGCGATCCTTCAGAGGTGATTGACCTAACTGCTACTCCACCACAGCACACCTTTCCTTCATTTTCATATCTCCTTATCATATGCTACTTGTCTCCACTCCTTATAAACAAACCCAGGCACCATGCCGATTCCTCCCTTTCTTTTGCTCTTCCATCCACTTAATGAGCAAATTCATCAACATACATCCTGAATCGGATCAATTCTCCTCCCTCCAAGCAACCAGTATCTAATGGTACAGCTACTGCAAAGGGCCCCTAATTGGCTCGCTGCTTACACAGCCTGTGAGCACTGGCCAGTGAGCTTTGCAAAACACTGATAACCCCAGTGGGGTAGCGGTTGGGTGCAGTCCACATACATCCCAAGGTCCAGGATTCATGTCCTGCAGCCAGCAGGAAAGGTCAAGATAAACAACTAAATAAACTGGGTAAGAGATACTCCTTCCTCCCCTCTCCTCCTGCCTGGCTGCATCTTTCCTTTAAAACACAAAAATAGCCTGTACCTTAGCCGCTGAGCCACAGGAGTGTACCTACATTCCACAACGTTTATTTCACATAGCACAGAGAGGGAAGAGCACATTGAAAATGTCCCAAGTCACCACTTAAGTGTTTCACAGAATGTGAAAGAAGGTGCTTATGAGCACAGCATCTTTGCACACCTCACATAAGTGTGGAACTTCTGGCTCATGTGGTCAGTTAGATGTCAGATTGTCCTAAAGGCATAAGTATTGTGTGTGGTGCCTTCCTTTGATGCGGCCAGTTCCTGCATCCACCAGAACAGGGGATGAGTGTCTTCTACCAAAAACGTTCACGTTTTCAAAATCAAGAAAAATTGAAAAATAATGCATTGATGTTCTTTAAACCAAACTTTGATAGTACCAAATCAAAAGTTCAAATGGGGCTTAGGAGGTGGTCTGAGAAAGATGTGAAAAGTGATGAGGTGGAGGGTTACATCTAGATGTTAACGTGTGATTTTACTTAATGTGAGAATCATGATTCATGTAAAGACAAGGACTCTGCTGGCACGCCCTGGTGGCCTAGCAGACAAGACCATCAGATGCCATCCACAGACATCCCAAGGACCCACATTCAAGACCCAGTGCCAAGGGAACAACCAAGAAGAACAACTAAACAAAATAAAGTGCCTCTTCCTCCTCTCTCTTCCCTCCTGCCTGCCTGCTCACCTTCACTCCTGCCTGCACCTTTCCTTTAAAAAAATAAAGGAAGAAATCTGTTAAGCTATGTAGAAAGGATGAGTACACTGTGATTCCTTTCATGTTCACACATACACAGTCTATGCTCAGATAGGGTCTAGATTAGTGCTGAATGCTCAACGGCGCTTCTCGTTAACAAGAGGCATGTGGGGACAGCTGTACAATTACCGAGGAGTCGGCTGAGGTATTGTGTACCTTTTATATTTTAATACAACCGCCAGACCACATTCCCAAATTTACAGCTCACACCCCACAGGAATGAGTAAGAGTGCTCCCATTTCCACATGCTTTCCAACACTTTATATTATCAATATTTAATTTTTTTGTAAGTTAGTTGATAAAAAAAATTAAAACTCACTACTATTAACTTGCTTTCACTGTCTACTAAGACTTACTATTCAAAATCATTTTTCCCAGTCACTTATTATTGTTGTTTCCAATCAACTCGGAGAAGTTATGTATTAGAAATAGTAATCTTTAGAAGTCATCCATGGGGCATTTTTTTCCCAATCTGTTACTTATATTTGACTTGTGTTTATGAAATCTATCACACTAGGTTTTAGGGTTTTGGTTTTTTTTAAATTTCTATGTAACCAGGCATGCCATCCCTCTCTTTGATTCTAAGTTTTAGATCTTAGAAGATTTCCTTCACACTGACATCTAGCAAATGTCAGGACTCTCCTACTAAATAGAGTTTATAACAATCCGCTAAGTACTTGATATTCTGGGGTAAAGCTAATGCAGAGAGGGGAGCAAAGAAGATGAGAAAGAAAAGTATACTGGAAGAAAAAAGGACTGAAGAAGTCTTATTTTTAAATATTGTAGTAGTTTTTTAAATGCTAGATTTATGAACTTTTCCTCTCCCTAATGTTAAGCTATAAGCATAAGGGAAAATTATTGGTTTAAAGCTATCTGAGTACAAATAACACTAAGAAGCTTTTTCTTTTTAAGAGAGAAGAGGAACAATTACTTTGTCATAAAACTAACAATGAAATAATATAAAAATAATATAAAGAAATAAATTCCTTCTTTGGTATTATTTTGTCTGAGTCTTTTCCATAAATGTTTTAAATTTTACAAGCATATGACTATTTATTTATACCTACAGAGACCAGCTAAATGGGAATTAGTGTAGACGTTTCTTTTTCCAATGACTGTGACTAGAAGAAAATAACCAAAGGAAGAATTTTTACAGAGCAACAGACAATAGATATTTAAGAAGCTTGTTTAAAATCAAGACATGCATGTGCTTACTCAAAAGTCACAAAACGGACTTCTGGGAATGGAGCTCACATTTTTTAATACTTTATGAAAATCCCTGAATATTTTCACCTAAGTGATTTCCCAACTATTAGATCAGGCACACGCTGGTGGAACAGCAGATCCAGCACACTCCAGCACACTCCACGTACATCCCAAGGACCAGGGTTTGTGTCCCCAGGTCCCCAGATTAACCAATGTGAACTTAATAAAAATGAAAGTAAATGCCTCTTCTTTTCTCTTCCTACCTGCCTACTTTCTTTCATTTCTGCTTGTAACTTTCCTTAAAAAAAAAAGAGATCACAGATACCATTAAGTTTTCTAGTAACATCTAATTAGACAATTTAGTTCCCTTGCTGAAGATCCTGCCTTGCTTATAAAAACATACATAGTCTAGGATGACCACAATCAGACACACAGGAGTCCCCTTTGAAGGCCTATAGGGAGATGGAAAGTGTGCTGGGCCCTAATTCACCTGCTGCTTCCTTGTAGAAGGTACACAAAGCAAACAGACCAAGACAGCAGAGACCTAACGCTAGTGACTTCTCAACACCCACAAAAGAGGGTGAAGTACGCTACCAGCTGTCAAGAACATATTATCAAGCTATAACAATAAGACATGTGATATCTGCACAGAACAGACCAACAAACCAAAGACACACAAGAGTCCATAAATAGACCTAAGCATCTAGAGAAACTTGATTTATGTCAACACAGACACTGCAGATTGGCAGAGGGGAGGACTACTCAAGCCCTGGTGGTGCTGATAGAACGACAATCCACTTTTGTGGGGTGAAAATTATGGGAAAAAATTACATCCAATTTCTAGCTCACACCAAACACAGAAATCAAATTCCAGAAGAATTGAAGATTTAAATATAAAATATAAACTGGAATATATTCAGCAAATAATATACAGAAATATTTTTATGACCTCAGAGTAAGAAAAGATATCTTAAGCAAGAATCAAAAAGCACAATCTAAAACATAAGAGAAAAGTCAACTGAATTAAAATTAGGAAGTTCTCTTGCTCAAAGGATACCCCAAAAAAGTAAAGTCACAAATTAGGAAAAGAGGTTTTCAACATATGTAACCGAGATAGTATACAGATATGCAATTATAGATCTACATATGCAAATATATATACACACTTATACAAATCAATAACATAAGCTATCTCAATGGAAAAATGAATTTCAAGGAAAAAGAAACATACAAGTTCATAAACATTTTTTGTTTTTCTAAAGGAAAGGCGCAAGCAGGAAGAGAGAGGAAGAAACAGCACTCCATATTCTTTACTTAGTTATTCACACTGGTTGTTCCCCACCAGTCCCGAGATACAAACCCAGGTTCCTGAGATGCACATGGAGAGTACTCGGCCAGGGTACTGGCTCTTACACATTAATAGTCAAAAAAATGAAAACTAAAGCTATTATGAGTTAATCTTTTACATCTATGAAGAGGGCAAACAACCTAAAGTTTGGCAATACAAATTGATGACAAGAATGTGGAGCGAAGGGTGGAGCCTCGATCCTTGTATATTTTGCATTTTTTTTAAACTTCTACTATGGGCTCATCTTTTTTAAGACTATGAACCATGCAGACTCTTTCAGGCTGCCATGATGACAGGTCTCTTCACAGCAGGTCTGCATTTGCTTCTGACAGATGTCAGCAAGCATGACCAACCTGGGGTCATCCCAACTAAATCGAAACCTTCAGGTGTTTGGATTTCATCTCTCTCTCTCTCTCTCTCTCTCTCTCTCTCTCTCTCTCTCTCTCTCTCTCTCTCACACACACACACACACACACACACACACACACACACACACACACACACACACACACAGCAAACTCTCTGTAAATCTTGGTGAGAGCCAATTGGTGAGGCATGAAGTCTGAGGAGAGGTACCCAATTTTCACGAATCACAGCATAAATCATTCTCCGTTACACTTAGTACTGAAGTTCTCTGGGGCCCAAACTTAGTGGGGAAATTCTAGACTTTGTCTCCTATCTCCTCTACCCTATGTGGCCCATGGAGCCAATGCTGAAGTTTACCTGATTCTGTAAACACACTCAAGGCAAAAGTGGCCCTGATGCACCACTTATATCCCAAGGGTTTGCTTTCATTCAGCTGTAGCCTGTGAGTGCCCTTACATGTAGTCAATTCATTCATGCATTTTAAGGACTAATTTTCTATTTTATCTAGCATTTTAAAGTTTCCAACAGAAAGATTAGTCAGAGTCCTAGGCCACTGCACCGCAGGAATCAAAAGTCCAAACTCACAGATTAAAGCATAAAGCTAGTTATGTTACTCTGCTGCTTTGAAACTGTCAATGCTTTTCCCATGGTGTACAGAATAAGTTTAAGCTCCCAGAGGTGGTTGGACCCTGTTCAAGAGGCCTGAGAGAGACTCCCCCAGAGGAGAAACAAAACCGAGGTCAACCTCAAATCAGAGGAAGCTAAGAGCAAAGAGAGAAGGAAAAGGGCAATTAATCCTAAGTATAGTAAACCCAGGAGCAAGGCAAAATTCAAGTCTAGCACAGACAGCTCAACATCCAAGAATAATATAGAAAACGTGACTGGAAATAACTACAGTGATTAAGATAAAGGATCTGTGAATTTTCTTAAAGAAGGGTTGTCGGTCTAAATTATTTTAAAATATTATATGGAACACTCCAGTGACTCAATATTAACTGTTGAGTCCACTTTGGTTGGTGTAGTCCATTGAAAGTCCAAGGACCTGGGTTTGCAGCCCAGGACAGGGGTGGGAAACAACCAACATGAACAACTAAATGAAGAGACAGATGCTTCTTCCTCCTCTTCCTGCTTGCCTGCCTACTTGCCCTCATCCCTGCCTGCTTCCTTCCTCTAAATAAATACATAGATAAATACATAAATTGCTAAAAAAAAAAAAAAAATGTTAGATGTACTCTGGTGGTTCAGGTTCTAAGGCGTCAGCAGGGTTGTGGACCATGTAAAGTCCAAGAAAGCAGGTTCGAGACCTGGGGTCAGGGGGAACAACCCAAACAAATAAATAAAAGTGCTTCCTTCTCTTCCTTCTCTCCTCAAACGATTCTTCTTCCTCTCCTTTCCTCTCTTCAAAAAAAAATTTTTTAAAAGGATCTTCATGTTCTTCAGATCAGGAAAACCCTATCACGAAGCCATAATTAATTCTAGTTTACCAACACTAACTGAAAACCTGGATCAATTTAAAAAAAAAAATTCAAGGAGCCAATAATTCAAAAGGTTGTACATGGTTTTTCAAGTGTGCTATGTTGGATTTTTTTTTTCTTGCTCTCTAATCACTTCT
Organism: Solenodon paradoxus; assembly: GCA_004363575.1. Lineage (NCBI taxonomy): Eukaryota > Metazoa > Chordata > Mammalia > Eulipotyphla > Solenodontidae > Solenodon > Solenodon paradoxus. The sequence goes on along the minus strand of RJWH01000794.1, from coordinate 199,494 downwards.
TTTTGTCCCTAATTATATTTTCTTGAGGTTTGAAGCTAGAAGGCTCTGTCCATATACCAGCATCAGCAGAAAGCAAGCCTAAGTGGGACTCAAAGGGGAACAATGGCTGTGAATGCCAAAGACGTCATCCAAGGATGAGAATATCTTCAACTCAACAGAAGGTAAGGACAAGATTAAGTTCATCCTGTCTCCATCTAGTTACCTCAGACCAAGGTCAATTTCAAAAAAAAAAAAAAAAAAATCTTCTAAAGCCATCTAGAAAGTGTCAATCAGCACGGTTTATCAACAAGGCACATCCTGGGTATAACATAAACCTCTTTCACGTCCAAAAAGTGATGGCTAAGGGCTCTTCAGCCATGGCATTTGATTCCACATTAGTCTGCAGTTTAACAGAGAAAAACAACGATCATCATTTGAAACCTTCTATTACAGACCCACGCCAAACTGTGCGACAAAACAGTCTTAAGGAAATTGCTGTTATTGTGTGTTTCCTGTAAATGCAAACAAGTTTCTTATTTTCATATCTAAACTTAAAGACAGAAACACAGTGGTTAAATATTATGCTTCAAGTAGTGCTTTTACTCCATAAAATGTTTGAAAACAGTATGCACCTAACTAAAAGTCCAATCGACAAGTCAAAAAGACTGTAGAGTAAGGTTTCTTCCCAATTTGTAGGCTTCTGTTTTTTTGTTTGTTTTTTAAGAAAAGGTACAGGCAGAAATGAAGGCAAGAAAACAGGCATGAAGAGATAGGAGGAAAAAGCATTTTTATTTAGTTGTTCCTCTTCGTTGTTGCCCCCTGGCCCAGGTCTTGAACCGGGGAACTTGTGATATATGTGGACTACTACTGGTGGACTAAATCACTAATCCACCAGACACGCCTTCCCAGCTTTTCTTATCAAACGCCTCTATTCCTACAAAGTTCTTTCCCCCAAAGTGGGAAGCTTCTCGGAGTCAGGGTCTCAGTCCTGGCCCCTGTGAGTGGAGGGCCAACAGTGAAGCCCTGGGTTCAGGCACTGACCTCGACTAATCTATCTGGAGCGTCCAGGCAGCATCGTTTGTATCAATCACCCGGGAGATCCTAATGTGGGACTGTGCTGAAAGTCATAGCTTCTGATGCCCTGTCTCCTAGAGAAGCCCTCAGGGAACTATCAAGGCTCTGCTTAAACACTTCCAATGTGGAGACCCAGAAACTCATTCAAAAAATCTAAAGGCAAAATACACTTTGCAGATGGTCACTTTTCAAATCTGATGGTGTCTTTTACAGGACTTGGCGACCCACACTTCCCTGAACAACTACTGAGTTCCAAGACCTTGGCACTTGTCCCTCATCCTGAAGACCACTTTCCAGGTTATCCTTCTCATCACCCAGACCTGAGCTCAGAGGTCACCTCCTGCAGAGGCTCTTGCTGAACCCCCTTTCCACCTCCTCACTCAGAGCACTGCGCACAGGGAAGCAGGTACATGTGGTGTGTGTGGTGTGTGCGACTAGTGTCTCCCCATCTGAGACACCAACTCCACTCACAGCTCTGTCTTGTCTGTCTTGTTTAACATGTATCTTCAGCAAGTGGTGCAGTGCCCAACACAGTAGCTACTTAATACACATTTTGAATGAATAAATGAAACAGAACAAGTGGTAATGGACAAGCTGAAGCAAAAAAGAACACCTCAGGGTATCACAGAACGTGAATAGCTGATAGTGCAGATTATAAAATATTGGACTGGTAAGCCCTGGTAGAGTAGCGGTTGATCTGCCGCTTCCAGCTAAGTATGGTCCACAAACATGAGAGGGTGGGGGTTGAGCAACCAAGATGAACAACTAAATAGAAATAAAATAAAGTATTTATCCCTCCTTGCTCTTCTTGTCTGCCTACTCACCTTCATCCTACCTGAATATTTCCTTTCTAAAAAATACATAAAACAGTGGACTAAGTGTAAATGACAAAATACATAATCATATATGTGTGCATGTGTGTATATATGAAAGTAAAGATTCAGGAGCAGTCGATCAGAATGTAACCATATAGCTTCAAAATGCATCAAGCCTCACCAAAACTTATCAAAATTTAAAGATAAAGGAATCTTAATTTTTTTAATACACTGCAGCTTTCTTGTGAAAAATCCAGTAAAACAAATAAAAATTAAGATAAACTTTTGATATACTTTGAAAACATGCTCCAAATGCTCAAAAGTCATAAATATTGTGAAATAGCAAACATTAAAAAAGAAAAATGTGTGTTTAGTGGTAGGGACGGGAATATAAAAAATAGAAACAGATCAAATTACCTGGAATACCTGGAATGATAAATCACAAAAGCTCAGACTAGGAGGGGACCTTAAAGATCATTCGGTGTAAAGTCCTTCAGACAGTATTCCCAGCTCAGGGTCAGGTGGCCTCTTTAACTGTTTTTAGTGACAGGTAACTACTTTCAAAGAAGGCTGTCCCAGTCCACTACTAGACAATACACTTCTTAGTTCTTTATTTGGGGACCCAGTGGGCCCTGTTCTGTTCTCTGAAACCAAGTACAAAGATGTCACCAAAAGCAAACTCACTGTTCTAACAGTACAGCGATTAGATAAGAGAAGTGAGTCCAGAAGGGATATGAGTTTGGGCCAGGTATTTAAAGGACAACTATGAACTGTTTAAAGTCACACGATGAAAGGGCAGAGTAGAAATGTTCCAACAGCTGGGTTATCGTGGCTGGAGTGGGAGACCAGGGTGGAAACGGACAGGAGGGAAAACACGGGAAAGAGTCGAGGCATATCCCTGAAGGCTCAGTGTGCAAATGACTGCAATTAAGCAAGATTATTCTTTGCTATGTCAAAAAAAAAACAAAAAAAAAAACAAAGGAATAAATTTTAAAATGAAAGGACAGATAGTTAAACAGTCAAAGTAACTCTAAAACACAGCATCATGGAAATTTAGAACTGACTAAACTCAGAGGGATCATTCCAGCCCCTTAATATTATAGATAAAGTCACTAAACCCAGAAGGCAGAGGTATCAGTTGCCATCCTTATATTCCCGTCCATGGTAACATAAAAAACAAATAAAGAATAATTTCCTCTACGGCACTGTTCTGCCCCACCGCTGTAGAACATGCTAATATGAGAAGCTACACAAGAACCTAACCATCTCAGAACCCAATCAACACAGGGCAAAGATGGGTTAACGCCATGAGGCCCAATGGCCTGAATCATCTGGCTCCTCCCCAGAACCCAGTATGGACAGGACATGGCCACACTGCAGGACCAGCTCCTGCCAGCCCTGGACACCAGCCACCTATTATGCTGACACACGTAGCTCCATCACCAGCCAAGGTAACAAGGAATCAAAATCGCTGCTAATTCACCCACAAAACTTTCCATCTTTTCCCTTGGATATCATCACACAGGACCACCATGGAACCACCAAACAAATTCACACATCTATACTTTTTCCCCCCTCACCTTCCCCCACAGGCTGTGCCTGGGGGCGCAGGGAGGCCTGCCCTGCCCCCCAGCTCCCAGTGTCCTCACACTCTCTCAGGCTCTCCTGATCTCTGGGTTTCCTCCCTAATCATCCCCATCTTCTTCACACTTGAAACATCAATACTTTAAAAATGCAGCCCTGCTCCAGAAACATCTGCATTCTTTAAGGATGCACCATTAAATGAAAAATGGCAGGTTGCAAAGCAATATACCTATAGCACAATCCCAAAATAAAAGCACATCAACAAACCCTGTAAATGATTCCTATGTTTAAAGATGTTTAAAAGAAGTATGAGAACACTCACCAAAGTATTAGCAACAGAGAACTGGGAGAAGGGGACAGAGAAACTATTTGTAGGTGCTTTTATTGAACTTGGATTGCTGTCATTAGCTGTCATAATTACACAGCTCTCATTTTTAAAGAGCAATCAAACACTTACAACCAAACACAGAAAGAAAAAAAAATGACACTGAAAGCACTAATGGAATATCAAGTATCAGTCCACGAGGCGGGGGGGCTACTGCTCCCAGACCCCCAACTGAAGAGGCAACAAGAGCTGTTTTCCACTTGGGACTCTGGACCTGGGGCCAGCCCCGCCTTTCTGCGCAATGTTTATGAGGGCACAACTCCTTGTTTAGGATGCAGTCTAGCTAACTGGTGAACACATAAATGGTGCATATAGTCCACGAACTGGAATAGGTTTAAATAAAGTGACAATTCACCGTGTCAATTATTAACCTACTTTATGAAATGGAGAGTTGAGTATCTGAAATCAACTTACATCTCCTTGCAAAAAAAACCATGGATAAAGGCCTCATGTAATTTGGTGTCAACTTTATCCCCTAAAACTGCTCTTCCTCACCCAGTCCCTTCCCCGTGAATAGAACTACCATCTCTCTATCCTGAGCCAATTCTCAATTCTGCTCCTCCTTTTCCACATTCAGTCACACTCAACACCATACTCCACCTGCCACCTCCTAAATACCTCTGGGGTAGGCCCCCCTTCACTCTGCCCCTGGCCCTGCCCAACATCTATCACCCTCTGATTGACACCAAACCTAAATACACCTATGACTTGACTTTGTCAAGCAGTTTGGCGCTCTGAGGCAGAATGGTTTCTTTCCAAGGTGTCACCTCTTAGCTCTGTGACCTTGAGAAGGATCCTTAACCACTCTGAGACCCAGTTTCCTCCTCTGGAAAATTCATCTTGTAAAAGGACTATATGAGAATTTGAGGGAGGGCATTGCAGAGACCTCCTCCTAAATGTTCATTATTTTCATACCTGCAATGATGAGCAACAAATCTCCCAGTTCCTTTGAGACTAAAAGAGATAAGACACAAGGCACCAAACAGCTGCTACAGTTGCTAAGTATTTCATTTCCTTTCAGGTCTCCCCATCCCCAAGACAAATGTGGGCCCTGCAGTGTCCCCTCAGTCACTTAAGTTGACACGCCTTCCCCTTAGCACAATGACCTCTACCACCTCTCCTGCAAAGCCCTTTCTAAAAATGTAACCTCATGTATATGCAAGTAATTATCTCATGCAAGTAATTATTTTCAAATCTGGGATGAAATATCCATAAAGTACAAGTGTATTTAAGGGGACTAATGGGCAAAATATTCAAAAGTAAGAAAATCAGAATAATCTTCATGGTTGCTGTGCATGTTCATACAAACATGGTGAACATGAAAGTTTCAAATGAGAAAGAGGGCGCACCCTGGTGGCCTACCAGTCCAGTGCAGCCTGGGAGCAGTCCACACACATCCTAAGGTCCCAGGTTCAAGACCAGAGTCAAGGGAAACAACCAATGTTAACAACTAAAAAAAATAAGGTTACTCCTCTCTTCCTTTTTGTTTGCCTCTGTTCACCTTCATTCCTTCCTATACCTTTCCTTTAAAAAAAAATAAAATAAACAATAGATTATTAAGTCTTGCTCAATAAGAAAGCTGCTAGGCGCATCCTCCTGGAGTACTGGATGGGCCCACCACCTCTGGTCAGACACAGCCCACATACATCCCAAGGACCTGGGTTCATGTCCAACTAAATAAAATAAATAAGACGCTTCTTTCTCCTCTCTTCCTGCCTGCCTACTCACCTTCATTCCTGCCTGCACCTTTCCTTCAAAAAATAAAAATAAGAACTCTGATAAAGATGAAATCTTAAATTGAAATAAAAAGAAGAAATGGTCAAGACAGCACAATCAGGTCAAAAAAAATGACAATGTGAGTAAAAGTAATTATGTGTTGATATATTTTAGATTTTTAAATTAATTTATAATAAATGTAAACATTTGTTTAAAAACAATGAGAGAAAAATACTAGGCTATGCAAATAAATTAAGAATTATCTTTAGATTTAGTCACAGATTGGAAAAGAAATCTGTGTGTGCTCTTCCCCTCCCCCATGGTTTCATGGGTTAGAATTTACAGAGAGAAAACAAGCTAAAGCTCTTTCCATGCGTATAAGAAAAAAGATATTCCATTTAAAGATGAATCCAGGTAATTAAATGGCTTTCATCAGGTCCCTAATGTGACCATCTCTACAAGTGTGCAAGTTCAGTGTTTATTTCTCCAATGATTTAACTACATCTCCGAGAAACCAGGAAGGTGGCTCTAGGAGGAAAATCTGGTCAGTGTGTATAAAGTGCATCTTCAGCAGTTGGAGTCTCTCCTTGATGTCAGGGTTGAGAAAATGAGGTACATAGTCTGATGTAACCTAGTTGCAAAACTTTTCTAAAATTGTCAAACAGGTATGTTTTCTAACATTCAGACAGGAATGCTGAATCATTCCTCTCTAAAAGAATCTTTTAAACATCATTAAATTTTGATTTTAAAACATTTTTTAAGTTAAAAAATGTAGTTCACCCTGGTGGAGTAGCAGTTAGGTCCACTGCCTCTGGCCTGGCAAGATCTACACCCATCTCAAGGGCCTGGGTTTGTGGGGGCGGGGGTAGGGGTGAGTAAAACAATGAACAACTAAATAAAATAAATGAATGCTCTTCCTCCTTTCTTCCTGCCTGCTTGCCTACTCACCTTCTTTCCTGACTATACCTTTCCTTCTAAAAATAAAATGAAACAAATTCTAGGCTATTTTTTAATGTAAGTTTGTTTTTAATTTTCAAATTATTTTGGAGCCGTGACTTTTCTCCAAACACTACTTTGACCTGGTCCAGTACCAGCCACAGTGCTGAGGGGCACATCCACACATACCAGCAGCCCAACCCAGAGGGAAATGGGGCCACAGCAAGCTTTGTCAGTGACATTACAGATTCATGGTCAAGTGTTCCAATGGACCTGCCCTCTGCCCGGCTGGATGTATAAAAGGAGGACACTATGATGTCAGAAGTCATCCTTCTTTCAGATCCTCAGTGCCTTCCTTTCAAGGCAGAAGAACAGAAATCAGGGGTGTGGAGCCCTAAAGGACAGCAGGCTTCTAGAACGAGGGAAGACAGTATTTCTGTTGACATTCTCAGGAATGGATCAATTTTTTGTTTGTTTGTTTGTTTACGGAAAGGTACAGGCAGGAATGAAGGCAAATAGGCAGGCAGGCAGGAAGAGGAGGAAGAAACATTTTTTATTTACCTTTATTTAGTTGTTCATCTTGGTTGTTCCCCACAACCCTGAGACACAAACCCATGTCCTTGGGATATATGTGGATTGAGCAAGCCAGAGGAAGCAGACCTAACCACTACTTCTAACTACTACCAAACTCTACAGGCCAATTATTTTTTGAATAAACTATATTTGTTGAAAGAGTCTGGAAATAAGTAAAAGATTTCTTTTATATTTGGTTTTGTAGACAGAATGCAATAACTATTTTATATAAATACATATATATGAATATAAGTTAAACTTCCTTTGAAAAACCAGACTTACAAAAAGCATGTTTTTTCAAAAACGGCCTCTATATATGATATTATAATTGGATTATCTTGCTTTCACTATTATTGTGGATTTGCTTTCCAAACAGGAAATATTGAGACTGACCTTTATTTAAATAACAAAATAATTTTGCATAATAAATCCTCCCAACTAAAGTATACAGCCTGTTTAAAGGAATAAACAGAATAGTAGGTCTCACTATCAAATAATCAAACATATGACTATTCCATTATCCTAAAACATATTTTTATAAAATCATATAAGTAATTAAGAACCTAAAATTTAATTACTTATGCTAAATGCAACTTAAAATACAAATGTGAACACATATCATCTGGTAAAATTAATCCTGATACACTATTAACCTCCCATTATATCGACCAAAATAGGTTTCAAATTTTTATACAAAAAATTGATATGTGCATTCAGAAGCCACTGCTTTATTATTCCTAGAAAATATTTTTCTCATTTTCCCCTTACTTTTGATGAAAGTAATACGACAGTTTTGAATGCTAGTCACTGTCTTATGCTCTCTAATTTTCTTAGTCTTTTTCTGACACTAACCAACAAGTACATGCTTGATAAAGGTGTATATTCTTCCAGTATAAATTTCTTCTATCATGAACCATTTATTGCATGATCTGTGTGTTAGACTGGGTAAAAGTCTCTGGATGCAAAGCAAATTAAGAGCTCATGGCCTAGTAAAAGCAAAAGATATTTGCATGAAGATTTACTATGCAGGCTAGATGCAATGACACAGAAAAACGTCCTAGTCGGATTGTTGACATCAAGCAAGAAGGTCAGTTAGCAGGTACAGTGCTCCAATTCATTAAATTTCATTAAATTAAGCCTGCCTCCTCTAACAAGGAGGTGAAGGCCAACACCGGTTTACACTCCTTGTCTCGGGCCAGCTACGTTGATAGGTATAGACAACATCAAAACCTACCGAGAATTACACTCACCATCCGGGTTCCTGACTTCACAAGGTTTGGCATCATTGAATTTAAATATATCAGACTAAGATCTAATTTAAATTGGAAAATACCAGTAAATCCTGAAGTTAAGAACAGACAAGTACATGGTAAGAAAAAAGAGCTAGAAATTGACAGTCTGATACACAAAAATTAGATTTCTAGTTGGTTGTTCTTTTTAATATACCTTTATTCTGATGCCTAAATGCAAATATATGTGTGTACATTTGCATTTAGGTATTAGAATAAAAATAATATATATGTGTGTATGTGTATATATATATATAATAGATAGATAGATACATCTATGTATATTTGCATTTAGGCATCAGAATAAAAATAAGACATGTCTGAATGCATAAATGCTTACCAAATTATGTACTGACTCAGAAGGCAAGTTGACTAGATCTGTTATGAATCATGTTTAACTATAACACAAAACAAAATGCCCCCCAAAATTGTTTTGAGTGTAAGCATTTTTGACAGCATTGTATACCAAATTAGAATTAACATTTATAATGTCTATAGACACCTAAAAACAAAGACTAGAACAGAGAAAAACAGTGTGTACATTTAAATATATAAATGGTTACTTACTCTGGTAGTGACTAAGATATCAGGTAAAACAGACTCAACAATATGTAGCTGAATGAGTGTTGAAGAGGAAATCACAGCATATTCATTATGTTCTTCCAGTTCTTTTTTAAAAGTCAAATGCCAAAAGGCTAAAGAAAAGTGTTTTTCATGGCCCCTTTGTGATACTCAGATTTTATAGTCACCATCATTACAGGCAGAAATTTCACTTGAAATGCAAAGCTACCAACATCTCTGATATCTACCCTGGTCAGGGTGACCTTAGCAAACTTGGGCCTCACTCAGAGGTGAAATCAAGGCACAAGATCGCCAAGCAGGTCTCCTTTTCTCCTGCAGCTGGATGACAAGGATAACTAAAAACAGGGAGAATGAAGGCTGCCTTTGTCAAATGGACTCAACCAGGAGTTCTCCTAGTAAGTTACCTCTCTCCTCAAGGGGTGGGTACAGTTCGCAGAAGGCAGGGTTCCCACGTTCACTACCTCTGGAAACGGTGGTTATCGAGCACAAACCTAAACATCGCCTTGTGGGGAATGGATGGATGGACGGTCTGAAATCTGCGCTGTGTTGAGAAGTTGGATGTACACATTCTAACCCAGCTGGATGTCATCTTAGATGCTGCCACTCCAAGTCTCCATGACTCCCTCCCCCACAGCCTCCTCGGTCACCGTCCCCCAAATTCCAGCCCATACATTAATTTCCTGGGCTACTTCTTTTTCTCGGGGGAGGGGTGGGGGGCAATGGACTCTTTCAATCTTCTCTTTATCGACAAAGGATTCTGAAAGGAAGAAGCTGCCCCACAGTCGCATCCTCTCCACCTCCCTGCCGGCGGGGTGGTGGGGGGAAGGGGACAGGCACCCACCTCTCGGAGCTGCTCCAGCTCCTGCTTGAGGCTCTCGTAGTCGGCCTCCAGCTCGTCGTACTGCTGCTTGAGGGTCAGCTTCTCCTCCAGCACCACCAGCCCGTACTCGGCCGCCTGGATCTTCTCGTGCGTGGTCTCGGTGAGCTCCCTGCTCAGCCTTTCGATCTCCGTCTTGTAATGGTCCACGGTCTGCAGGGCCTCTTCTGCGGCCATGGCCCCAAAGGGCGGGCGGGCGGGCGCCGGGCGCAGGAGGGCCGGGGGAGAGGGGAGGCGCGCGGCCGGGGAAGGGGCGGAGGAGCCGGACTGCGCCTCCCGCGGCGGCTACGCGGCCCGAGACCCCGCGGAGAAATGCACCATGGAGACGGCGGGGAGGCCAGGGCGAGACGGCCGTGTCCTCCCGCCAGTCTTGGTCACTCAGCAGCCTCGAGACATCGCCGGGCTCCGCGGGGGCCGCAGCTCCGATTCTGCTTATTCAGAGGCGCCTGCCGCCATGTCTCCCGGCAGCGCCACTGCGGTCCCGGCGGCGCCCGTGCACCTGCCCGCGGCGCGCTGCAGCCGGAGCGCAATGGTGCAGCGTCTGCCCGCTCCCTCCCGGCGGCGCAGGGGCTGGCGGATGGAGTCGGCGCGGAGGAGGGAGGGCGGGCGGGACACCCAGGGCGCCTCCCGCCGGGCGCCGAGCCCTTCTGTGCCCGCGGGGGGCGCGCGGGGCGGAGTCGGAGCGCGCGGGGGCCAACTGCACGGGACAGAGCGGGGGCGCGCGGAGACGGACCGTGCTGGGGGCGCGCGGGACTCAATTGCTTTGGGGTCGGGGTGCGGGGGACGCGCGGGACCCGACCACACATAGGGCTGGCGGGGATAAAGCCTGGACGCCTACGGCTGGGTGCGCCCCTCCACCTCACCAAGGCGAGGCTCCTCCAAAACCTTTGCTCCTACGGAAGTGTACATCCCAAGAGTGGCATTGGCTCTTCATCTCTCTCACCCGGACCTGGGCCGATTCTTAGGAAACTAATTAGAATTGTCACCTCTCCCCGCGGCAAACGGTAACTAATGCGTTCCGGGGCAGCTTATCCTTCTCTTCTCTTCCGCACCTCCCTTGGCTCGCAGCACCTGTCCCGACGTCCAAACGTTGTGCTTCCAGATCTCCCGTCTCACCCAAAGGTTCCGGCTCCAGCCCTCACTCTCACCAATAACTGGATTCAGCACTTAGGACTGCCTTCCTTCATCCAAGAGCTCTATGCCCATCTCATCACAAGATCACTACTCAAAAACATCTCTATACTGCCTGCCCCCAGTAAGCCTCTGGGTACCACTATTTCTTGCCTAGCAGTTCTACTCTGCAGATTCTTCAGAAAAAGAAAAGTGCAAGAAATTTCCTATATATGGAATCAATAATAGCCTACATTACTTAGTTTTTAAGTAACGAAACCACGTGCCGAGGATTCTGCTGAGTAAGTTACAAACAGCCTCTCCTGTCCTAACCTTTTGAGGGAGAACCATTGTCCCTAATTCACAGGTGGTAAAAGACAAGCACAGGGAAGATGAGCTATTTGCCCAAAGTCAGGTAGCTCTTACGTGGTGAAGGTAATTTCATCATAATGCCAGAGCTCTAAATTGAATCATTACATTGACTTCAGCTTCACTCATTACTAAATATTATATGTTCATAAAATGGCCATTTTAATCATCATAAAGAATGATGATGAAGAGTCACAAAAGGATGTGAATGACAGCAAAGATAGGAACAGAGAAACCAAGAGGAAATAAGGCAATGGGAGCAATTTGTATGCAACCACGGGGCTGAGGGATTCACAAACCAATGAGTCTGAAATGAAGAATTTGAGACTATCAGCTTAGTTCTTACTCTTCCATTACCCATGCAGGGAGCACCCAAGGCTGAGAGCAATATTAGAGATCATATATTCTGTTCTTTAAAAAAAAAAAAGATTTATTGAGATGTGGTTCATATATCAAGAATAATCCATTTAAAGTGTCCAATTCAATGGTGTTTAGTATGTTCACAGAACTGCACAACCATCACTTTAGAAAATTTGTATCACCTAAAAAAAAAAAAAAAAAAAAAAAAAGCCTGTATTCTTTATTTGTCATTCCTATATCTTCCCAACCCCCAGCTGGAGGAAACCACAGTCTACTTTTGTCTCTATAGATGTCCCTATTCTGGATCTTTCATATACATAAAATTATATTATATGTGGTCTTTTGTGACTGGCTTCTTTCACATAGTATAATTGTTCATGATTTGTTCATGTTGGAGCATACATCAGTACTACTTTCTTTTTTTAATGCTGAAGAATACTCCACTACTGAAATACACCAGGTTTTTAATCTTTTCATCATTCATGGACATTGGGGTGTGGTTAATTAATATCTTTTGGCTATCATGAATAATGTTATTGCAAGTGTCATGATCAAGCTTCTGTGTAGACATAACTCTTCATTTCTCTTGCGTATAACTGGGAGTGTCACTGCTGGGTCATGTGATAACGCTAGGGTTAACATTTTGAGGAACTGACAGTTTTCCAAAGTGACTGATCTATTTTACACTCACTAGCTGTGTATGAAAGGTTCAATTTCTCCATGTCTTATCAGCATTTGAAATCTGAATTATTGATTCTAGCCATTCTGGTGGATATGCAATGGTATCTTATTGTGATTTGTTTTCCTTGTTGTTTTGTTTGTTTTAAGAGGAAAGAAGAGAGAGGAGGAAGGAGGATTTATTTAGTTAGTTAGTTGTTTATTTTTGGTTATTCACTTAGTCCAAGGTCACAAACTTGGATCCTTGGGCTGTATGTGGGCTGTATGTGGGCTGTATATGAACTGCATCAGCCAGAGCCACAGATTTAATGCTCAAGTCACCAGGATGAACCTCATTTGAGTTTTTGTTTGCATTTTCCTGATGCAATAATGATATTGAGCATCTTTTTATGTGTATATTGGTCAGTCATTTATCTTCTTTGAAGAAATGTCTTTCCAGATCCTCTGCCCATTTTTAAATTGGGTTATTTGCCTCTTTGTTATTGAGTTGCATGAGTTTTTTATATATCTTAGAGAAAAATTCTTTATCAGATATATGATTTGCAAATTTTTTTCTGCCATTCTATGAGCTGTTCTTTTACTTTCCTCATTATGTCCTTTGCAGCACGAATATTTTTAATTTTGATGAACTTTAGTTTATCTAGTTTTACTCTTTTTGGTCATGCCATTCAGTGGCATTTCTAAGAATTCATTGCCAGATCCAGGGTCATGAAGATTTTTCTTTTTAAAAAAAGGTGCAGGCAGGAATGAAGGTGAGCAGGTAGACAGGCAGGAAGAGAGAGGAAAAAGAAGCATTTTTATTTTATTTTCATTTTAATTGTTCACATTAGCTGTTCACCCCAAATCCCAGGACTCAAACACAGGAGTATGTGGCCTTGCATTCTTTCAGAGGCAATTGACCCAACTGCTCCTCCACCAGGGCATGCAGAAAGTCATGAAGATTTAAACCTATGTCTTATTTGAAGGGTCTTTATAGTTGTAGCTCTTACCTTTAAGCCTGTTATCCATTTTGAATTAGTTGTTGTGTATTGTGTGAGATAGGAATATAAATTCATCTTTTACATGTGGCTATCCAACTGTCCCAGCACAATTTTTTAAAAAGATGATTCTTTCCCATTAAATGATCTTGGCACTCCTGTCAAAAGTCAGTTGGCTATAGACACATGGGCTTATTTCTAAACTCTCAATTATATCCCACTTGTCTATAGCTCTATCCTTATGCCAGTACTGTGGTGTGTTGATTATTATTCCTTTGTAGTAAATTTTGGAATCAAAAGTATACATGATATTGTGATTGATAATTAACATACATTTGATCATACTGTTTCTGGCACAGTGCTCCTACAGCCCTTGGAACTTCCTAAGCAGTAAGAGCACTAGCAGTATAGTTTGTTATAAACCCCCACCTCCCAGGATTCCTAAAATAACTCCAGATCCATTAGGGTGGAAATGTTTCTTCTTGTTTATAACAAGCCGGTTTCAATCACTCCTGTGTTTATATAAATGGAGTGGCTTTGGGAAAGCTCTTTGGAAAGAATAGAACTATTACTAAGGGAACCATCCAATATTAGAGAACTAGAATTCTGAGCCTCATCTCCCGACCTCTGGGGAAGGGAGAGGAGCTGAAGGCTGAATCAGTCACTGATGGCCGTGTCAAGTTATTCAAGTGCAGGGAACTCAGTGGGGTGTGAGGACTCTGCTCTGTCTCCTGGGCATAGGAATCTCCTGTATCCTTTCTCTTTGTGGACAATCTCAGGGATCAGCTTCTAGGGTTCTGAAAATCCTGCTCATTGCTACCCTTCTCTAATCGGTTACCCCCATATCATTATGCCTCTCCATATATTCCTACCCCCTCAAACAAATCAGAACATAACCTATTTTCTTCTTCTTTACCTTTGGACTGATGACCAATCAAAGCTAGAAACCAAGCAATTAGTAACTGAAAATTGGTGCTTCTCTAAGATAGTCCCATCTACCCAGAAAATGCTTTCCATTCTTTTGCAGTAAATAATAGAAAAAAATTAAAAGGGATCCTATACACTCATATCTTACCACATATATATTTTAAGAATAGTTGAGCTCATGTTATATATAGTTTTGTATTCTGCTTTATTTTCCTAAATAATGTAATCTAACAAATGAATAAACAAAATGAAACAAAAATAGGTGCTTCCTTGTAGTTTAGCAGCTAAGTCTGTGGTCTCTGTTGGGTGCAGTCCACGTACATCCCAAGGACCTGGGTTTAAGACTTGGGGCTGGGGCTGGGGGTGGAGGACAGCCAAGATGTAGAACTAAATAAAATAAATGCTTCTTCCTCCTCTTTCTTCCTGCCTGCCTACTCACCTCATTCCCGCCTGCACCTCTCCTTTAACAACAACAACAACAACAACAACAAAAATGATGGCTCTCCCCTGGTTCCTTGGGACTCAAATCCGTCTAAGTGATTAACTGGCCTTCTCCCAGGTCCCACTCACCTGACAGCTTTGCCGGCCTTGATGGAGAGGCTCAGCTGCAGTTTCACAGAGTAGTTCATGGGGTTCCAGGAACACGTTCAAACATCCTTCTACCTGGCCCCACTAAAGAGGGTGGGCACCCCAGCTTAACTGCTCATGCCCTGGGGTCTCCTCTACCAGTGTAGACTTGCTTCCAGTACAGTTCTTATGTCTATGACCTGAGGGATCCCCTCTAGAGAATGAACCTCTCTCTGAATGGAAAGAAATGGTGAGCAATTGCTATGGTCGAGGTCCTGGGCTAAGAGTTTCATATGCCTTATCTCCGTTAATCTTTACAACTCAATGAGGTCACTCCAGAGAGTCTTACCCTGTACATCTGATGGCCTGTGAGCATGGTTCAAGAATAGGTTGGACATGCAGTGCCCCCCAATCACAACCCAGAGAGAGAAGTGCTGGTGACAGCAAGAACACACTGCACCAAGTTTGGAGGTGGCAGGCCATGACCTGGTGAGCTCAACAAAGACAGAATGGGAACAGTTCGCTTTGGTCAGTGGACACTTGCACTGGAAACATTTTTTTTTTTTAAGATAAATGAAGAAACAGTAGCAGTTGGATCTGCTCTCTGAAGGAGCACAAGCCAAATACCCCCTGGGTTTGAGTCCCAGGTCAGAGGAAAACAACCAGTGTGAAGAACTAAATAAAAGATTAAATAAAATGTTCCTTCCTTCCTTCTTTCTGCCTGCCAGCCTGCTTGCCTTCATTCCTGCCTGTATCTTTCCATAAAAAATGATGAAGAATTCCCAAGCCCTTTCAATTACTTACTTGAATGTGGCTGATTGAAATCTGATGGAAAAAGTGAGTGAGGTTGACTCCATCTCAGGTGGCTAAGGCACAACTGATGCTTTTGAGATTCAGCTTACTCCACAGAAAGCATTCTACAGAGTAGTATACACGCTGCTCCCTTCAGATATGGCTGGAAAGAGACACAAACCATGTCCTGTCAGACCTGGGTTGGGGCTACGAAGGACTCCTAGTGGCGAACAGGAAGCAGGCAGAAGAAACTCAAGTCATCATGAGGGTCATTGTACCAGAAAACACTACGTGATCCTTCTGCACTGAAGAGAACGCTTTCTCTGTGATATCTTCAAATATGCCCATAGCATGTCATGAAGGACATGGAGTGAGGGCTCCACGATCAATTCACTGAACCATGTCAGAACTTCATAATATTGGGCCCATAATGATACTTGGCCCTTCTGGATGGATACTTAAAAATAAAGACTATGATTACATGCAATCCTTAATGGGACACATTTGAGATCAAAAACAATTATTCCCATTATATCTTCAATCGCCTGGGGTCCTGTTTATTACTCATTTGAGGAGGGTATAGGGTACTGCCTTCAAAATCTGTGCAAAATGCTATGATTTGGGGAGGATAATGAGACACGGAATAATTTTGGTTAGGACAACCCACGTAACGATAGTTATGATGATGATATCCAAGAACCCCTACAGTGAGAAATTGAACAATGGCGACCACCTAGCCTGAAGATGAATTATAAAAGTGAGGGATGAGGCAGAGAGGGAGTAATTAAGTAAGTCTGGAATCATTCAACTTAGAGCAGATAAGGGACGAGTTCAAATATTAAAAAGGAAGATAAAAATAATAACTGATTAAATAATGACTGGGAAAAATTCTTTATAAATTTTATCGTTTCTCCTCATGGGAGAGTTCAAATAGGTATGCAAATAGGAAAATGTTATCTTGCTTCTTCTCACTATAAGGCATGTAAAAGGCTAGACACCTTTGCAGGGGAAGCAAAACTTTCCCTCTATTCTTCTATGTACGAGACAATGTAAAAAACTAACAAATTAACAGGAGAAAAGGTATATATTTATTAATGTTTGATATTATGTATATGGGGCATCACATGAAAAAAATGAATCCACCCCCACCCCCCACCAAAGCTGTGAGATTTGAGCTTATCTACAGTCTTAATAGGACAAGGGAAAGGGGACATCTGCCAGTTGAGAGAAAGGAAGTGACGTGTAGGAAAGATGCGTGGGCCTTGAAATAGGTGGGAGACGTGATAGTTTGTGACAGGTTTGTGGCTGTGGTGTGGACTCTGGCCTCCTCTCCTGTGATGAGAGTCAATCCTCCCTAGCTGATGAGACTGAGCGGAGACTGAGGAGGATTCAGGGCAAACGAGCTTCTTTGAATGATCTACTTTTAGGCGAATCAAGGGAGAGTAGAGAAAGCCTCTTCCTGCATTTGCTGCTTTTCAAGCCTCTTCAGCTCAAAGTAACCAAAGTACAAAAAAAAATAGTGTTTATTGGGTAACATGTCCTGAAGTCCCTTACTTTTATAATTGAGACCACAAAGATTCTGGACAAACCATTTACTGAGGACGTGTGTGTGTGTGTGTGTGTGTGTGTGTGTGTGTGTGTGTGTGTGTGTACACATGCGCCTGATGTAGGCAGACTAGATACTCTTCTTGGGGACACCTTCATTCTCTCAGGGGGTGGCCTGCACACTAATTAGAAAACCAAGCCACTCTTGCAGGAACAGAGCATAAGAATATAGAATGTTCTGGAAACTGTTCCATTAGAGGTAGAATCTAGATCCTGACTCCCAAGGCTGATTCAGAGGATTCAGTTGCCTGAGGATAATAATGAAATTAACCACATCCTGCCTTCAGAATATTGACACCTCTGCCTGAGAAGGAACATTTCATGCAAGCTGTTCTCCAATCCTATGGGAGCAGAGACTGGGCCTTCACCAAAGCAGAAAGAACAGGCTGAGTGAGCAGTTGTGGGCTGGCTTCCTGCTAAGTGCTTACTCAACAGATCTCTGTACGGGCAACTGATTTTGTCTAAAACTTATTTTCATTATAACCTGGCAGTAAAGGGAGAAGAGTAACTGACCTTGAGCCTTCTCTAAGAGCAATTACCAATATCAAAACATGACCTAATAATGATGTAAGTTGAGTCCGACCTGCGGAATAGTCAGCTGGGGTCCGGAGATCCACCTAGAACGGATGAAAGCGGTGGGACAAGAGGTGCGAAAAATGACAGCAAGACAACGAATTCTGATCAAGCTGCAAAATTTTATTAAAATGGAGGGACTTATATAGAAAGGGAAAAGAAGGGAAGTAGTTCTGATAGGTGGCCCCTGTGCATGTCTGCTGCATGCTCTTTAGTTGGATTGGAGGGTGGGTGCATGTACAGTGCGTGATCAAGACTCTGATTGATTGCTAGTGCGCGTGATCAAGGCTCTGACTGGTTGCTAATTGATTGGTTGCTAATATTCTTGGT